>JACXSJ010001115.1:19792-117466 GCA_014851325.1 Pentalonia nigronervosa | reverse complement strand
ATTTATTGTGTGACAAATGTAATAACAACCGTAGATACATGAAATTTTTACCAAATATTTAAATAAGAATTTTCTTTACACCGTAACATTTTCAGTATATTTTGACTTTTTTTGAGCTAATTATGGTATCGCATCAAAACCGCGAATTCAAAAAAATCTATTGTCGAAACAGCTAAGCATAAAATATCTAAAAGACATATAAGCGAATGTTCAAAACAGCAAAATTATATTATTTTAAAATTATTATTATTATTATTATATAGATATTTACTTATTTTATTATTATATCTCGTCCGTCTAGAATATTGGATAACTCAGCTATAAAACTGATTGTGATTATCTGTATCTTAAAACTTAATATTATTACTACAAATAAATAATAAGAAAAATAATTTCTGTTATTCGCTATTATGTCTTTTAGCTATTTTACGGTTGCTATTTTGACATTCGCATTTTTGGATTCCCAGTTATGATGGTAAGTCCTATTTTCGGACTTTTTTTTAACTTTTTTTTTATAATTATCAATAAAAATATTTTCAATATCAGTCAAAAAAATTGAAAATTCAATACAAAGTTTTTCATAACTTGTTGTAAGTGAAATTAAAAAAAAAAAAAGTTAAACGTAAATCTCTAATAGTTTTTTATAAGCGTCTAAAGTTGAAATTTTGAGGAAATGCGTAAAAATCACGAAATTTTGATTAGAAAATTCATAAAAATTATTCTATTCATATCTAAGATCTAAAAATTAAACACAAGATTCTCTATGAGTTTTTCTACCGTTCTAAAAAAGAAAAAAATTATCAAGTCAATTTTTATATTTCAGTAAATATTTTATGATTTTCTCATCATTTTACATTTGAATATGATTTGAAATAACGCAGGTAGGTACAACAAATATATAGGTATTCTCTGATAAGTATTCAATGAACAATATATAAAAATGATATATTTTATTCAAATATGAATATAAATTAAATTGAATTACCGTCTCGAAAAGGTTTAATCCTAAACGTAAAATAAGAAATTAGTCAAAATGTTGACTTAGTGTAAAATTTAATTTTTTTACGAATTCAATACAGTTTGATAATACCATAAATTAAATTTTAAAGGGCTTCATGTAATATTTATTTTAAAAGTAAGTATACACTTTTCTAAATAATAAATTATTTTTGTCTAGTTACAAATAACAAATATTTAATTTGTAATGTATTCAACAATAATTACTTTATTATATTTTCTTATGATTATTTTAGAAATAAATGAAAAATAAACCCAAGTCAAAAACTATTTATTTTAAATAATAAATGTAAAGTTAGTATTTTTTAATTTGTTTTTCCACATATAGTCGAAACCAAGTTCTTTTCTAAATTATTATGACATTTAAGATTTTTTACTTTCTACATTAATTTTACACTTTTACTTTTTTTTGATTATTTCTCTAACTACCCCATAGATAAGTCATTTAATAACCAATAAATAATAATATAATACTAGGTACACATATATCATTATTTTAAATAAACAATATAGTTACAAAAGACGAAAAAAAATGTACTAAAATTATCTACAAATCTGTTATTTTATACTATTAGATATAATATATCATGAATAATTATAGGATATTTTAATGAATTCTGTTTATGTCAGTGTGACTAGCTATTGCATTTAATTAAATATATATATTTTTTTTTAATTGAATATTGACATTTAATAGTTATTAATTATAATTTTGTGTTTATAAAATTGCAAGATCATAATAATTTATAAAAATTATTTTAGAAAAATAGACAATAATTTTTATTTAAATACTTCTTTCTAAGTGTTACCTACTGCATTACCTATTATCTTTCTTAACTCACTCTACCATACCTATTTGCATAAATTAGTAATTACTGATTTATATTTATTTTATATCAGAATATTATAAAAACTAATTGTATAATTTTTGAAAGATTTTAAAATAAGAAATAATTATTATAAATTATAGAATTATAGATACTAAAATTAGAAGATCCCTTGGTTAAGGTCCAACAATTATTTTATACTTTTTCTTACATTTTAAGATTTTATTTTATTTTATTTTATTATAATAATATTATTATTAACCTATCCGACTAATTAAATTCATAAAATAATACTTTTTCAATATAATAACCAAAATTACAAAATAAAACTTTTTTTTTTGTTTCAATAATATCTATCCACATTTTAAATCCTTATTCTTATTCAGTGTCAGTATCATAGGCGCATAGATCTCTTCGATTTTTTTCACACTCAGCATTTAAATTGTGTTACACTTGTGCAATATGATTATGATTTCATATTAATGAATGATTGATTTTAATGAATGAATGATTGTATTGATTTGTCAATGTTGTGGAGTTTTTTTTTTTTTGTGTCTGTCATCGCGTTTTAGAACAGTAACAGTACTCCGATTTTCTTCATCAACATCTTCTCTAATATAAAAGTGAATATAGTTGGTAATTTGAGGGTCAAAAGTATAAAATTCTCAATAATTTTTCAACGTGCTGCGAAAAACCAAAAAAAAAAAGTTAAGAAAAAACGGGAATTATTTCTCAAAGCAAATTTTTAATAAAATTTATTTTTATTATTGATGTAACAAAAAAAAATTAATGCTTTGTAATAATACATGAAATTTTTACCGACTGTTTATATAAGCATTTTCTATACACTATAATATTTTGATTTTTTTTGAGTTATTTATAAGCATAATAAATTTTCGGGTTTTTTTTATAACTGCCGATAAAATTCTTTTCAGTCTGTCCAAAATTTTGAAAATGTAATATAATGTTCTTTATAACTTGTTTTGAGTGAAAATTAAAAAAAAAAGGTGAACGTAAGTTCCTAATAGTTTTTTTTATAAGTATCTAAAGTTGAAATTTCGAGAAAATACGTAAAAATTACGAACTTTTGCAATTTTATTTTTTGATTAGGAAATTCATAAAAAATTTTCTATTAAAATCTAAGATTTCAAAATCAACACTAGGATCTCTATAAGTTTTTCTACCTTACTCACTTTTGACTAACTTATTTTTTTACGTTTAGGATCAAACCTTTTCGAGACGGTAATTCAATTTAATTTATATTTATATTTGAATAAAATATATCATTTTTATATATTGTTCAGTGAATACTTACCAGAGAATACCTACATGTTTGTTGTACCTACCTGCGTTATTTCAAATCATATTAAAATGTAAAATGATGAAAAAATCATAAAATATTTACTGAAGTGTCAAAAGCAAAATTGTGATTATCAAACTTAAAACTTGAACAGATGTTACAAAAAAAAAAAAAAAATAGGAGTTTACAAAATCTAGATAATGAAATTTATAACAAATGTCTAACTTACATTGATAAGTTAAATATCTAGGTACCATACAAGTATTTAGAACGCATTAATTAGTTTTCGGCAGTTTTGTGAAATTTTTTACACATAATTCATAAACTAATGATTTATAAAAGTATATTTTTGCATCATTATCTTTTATGTCAAACAACCAATCGAAAAAAATTATGTTTGTGCAGTGTTATTAAACTTAATACAGTCCTAGGAATATTGTACCGAGGGGTAAAAATATCCTAGGCAAATCATACCTCCCTTGTGGTATAATATACTTGAGAAATTCTTACTTCCCATGGAGGTATAAATTTCCTAGGATATTCGTACCGGGGTAAAATATGACCAGGAAAATCGTACCCCTCCCTATATAATAAGCCTAGTATATTCTTAAAGGAGGTAAGATAATCTAAGACAGGGATAAGATATGCCTAGAAAATTCTTACCCCCCCCCCCATTGTAAGAATATCACGTAGGTAAGATTTGCCCGTCACACCGGCAACTTATCAGTGTTGGCTTGTTATATTTACTGGACTCTTCAATTAAATTATATATCTACTAAAATTGACAATTTTTAGTGACAGTTTAATACAGTAGAGATATAAATGAGTAAACGGTAAAATTAATTAAGTTAAGAAACTTTTTATTAATTTTATATTGAACGTGGATAAAAATTTTATTTTCAAAAATAGTTATATGGAGTAGTAAAGGCCAAGGGATTCACTCTAAGTCTCCATGTAAAGATACGAAAAGAATAAAATATAAATACTACATACAAATTTGAAGCTTTAATATTAATTACAAGAAATAATATTTTATTATATTTATTGAAACATTTTAAATTTTATTTATTAAATATTTAAATGTATATATTAATATATTATTATATTAAGGACGTTATGGTGCATGATCACAACTGATGAATGTTTATAGCAATTAAACGTACAACATTGACCAAAATTATTATGGGCAATTCTATTTTTGATTTTGGACAATTTTACAACGGACATAAGTTTTCTTTTAGATAATTCTATCCCAGACATTTTCCTTTAGACATTTTTAGAAAAGTAATTTTTATCTATATTTATCATTGCCATTCATTTGATATGAATATGATAGCATTTTCATTACAACAGAAAAACATGTAAAATAAAAAATCTAATTGGTGCCTAATCAAAAAATGTAGATCATAATTTTGTTTCAAATCTAAGACCTAACTTTTGACATTATATGTAAATAATGTCTATATCACTTCTGTCCGATTATTGTAAAATATGAACAAATAACGATAAAAATAATCGAATATCAAAATTAAAACTAAAATATTCACAATCATTAGAAATACCCATTGTGCATGTCATAAAATACTGGTATTTATTATTCCTTGGGTTCTCAACCTTTTGAGACATATGACCCCTTTAGTACTTTGTATAAGGTCACGCTCTCCCCCCATCATTACAAAATTGAAAATATAAAGAAATAACGTTATCATGTTTTTATGGTTTTTTAAATTATTCACGCCTCCTTAGAGGGGTGTGCCTTCCAGGTTGAGAACTATTGCATTATACCATTATCTATTTCATCTGTATATTTATACTATTTGTTACAATTTCATACTATTTTTGATTTTAAATAACTTTAGTAGACATATTTGCTTTTAGACAATTTTACCCCGAGCATTTTCCTTTGGACGTTTTTACCGAGGACAATTTAAAAAACTGACATTTTTATCTAGCTTCGTCAATGTCATTGGATAGCAATTTACATTTACATTAAAACTAAAACCCTAATATGAAAGAAAAAATTTAATTGGAGCTTAATGTAAAAATGTGAATCATAATTTTGTTTTATACTGAACTACTATTGACATGCTAAGTAAATAGTGACCATCACTTAACTGTCTAAATCTTGCATAGTATATTTATGGGCAAATGGACAAATAACGATATAATCATACGATATCAACACACAGCGAAGCGAATTACATTGAATTCGTAAAAACGTAAGCGATTTATTTTCAGTGGCAATATCATATATACGATGAAGATAAATTATTATAATTTATCATATGAACATGACGTATTTTAGTTTACAATACACAAGCAAAACATGCAAAATGTATAGAAATTATTATTTTCATTTATTTTTTCGTGTTTTACGTATAAAAATACAACACTAAAAAAAAAACTAGTAATTTCTTTGAAACACGAATTTTAAATTAATAACAAGCATATTATTAAAAATATTTTAAACACGGAATTGTGACTAGGGGTCGTCGACTTTTATATTTTCACGAAGGTAGTTTTGAACAGACTGTGTTGTAAATAAAAAATAAAGAAATAAAAAATTTTGAAAATAAAAATCATTTTATTACTTCATTGAATTGTTTATGATAAACAGATATAATTTAATTTTTTTTTACATTACATAATAATTTTTTTATTTATGCATAATCTATTCTAAAAGTTCTAAGAGTCTGTTAACAGGTACATCCTTAGAATATAAATTTTTAATGTTTAAATTAATTTATGCCTAATACATTAAGTCGTTATATAATAAATATTTATAGAGCTTGGTTTATTATTATCGAGAAACAGAATATAATTATTATATTAATTATATTATAATTTTTAACATGATTTATGGAGCTAACATATAACTAATTTATTAGTCATCACTCAATTTCTGAATGATACTTTTCTATAGACTTCAAACAAATTATTTTATAATATAATCCAAAATCTTTTAGGTTAAAGCCTAACCTATAACATAATTTTTATGTAAGCATGCCTATTGATCATATCTACCTATATAGAGGATCCCTTGAGGATTTACCTATTGCTATATCTTCTGAAGTAATGGATTTTTTTATAAGACTCGCAGAGACAAAAACTACAAATATTTCATATTTTAATTTAATCTAATATTTTGTTTAAAAAGTTAAAAATAACTTTATATTTAATTATTTTCAGAAAAAAATGGAGATAGCCATTTAGTAGAATTTATTTTTCTAAAAATGTTGAAATTTCAACAATTTATTTTCATTAACTTTATGATATTTTTTTTTAGTTTTAAGAATTATATTTTGTAGAACAGCAATAATTAATGATAAATAAATCTTAAATGGACTATAGACTATGGTGCCCATTAAATAATATGCAATAAAAAAAAAATATTAAAAATCGTGATATTAATGAAAATAAAATATTGAAAGTCAAAATGTTTATAAATAAAAACTCTACAAAATGGCTAAATTTGTTTTTTACTTTTTTTTTCAAAATGTTACATAAAATTAAAATAAGAAATTTGTGTAGTCTTCACTCCCGTGAGCTTTATTAAAAAAAAAAAAAATTGATATCTTCATTATTTGAAGAGGTATAGAAATGGGTAAATCCTCACAGGACACTCTGTTCATTAAGTAATTTCTTCTTATAAGATTAAATATATAATATTAAAACGAGAAAATATTCTAAAGGTGGTTATATAATGTGGAATGTTTAAAACAATAATGAATTATACTTGTAAATAAAAAACAGTGATCATTAAGTGTTAATAATTTATATTTTATTTATAATTAGCATAACGTATTTGTGTAAAAAGAATACAAATAATTTTGCGGTTCGGTCATTTGGGCATTCATATTTTTTTCTAAATATTATCTTGATCGTTATTATTTTAATTCAAGGTAAAACATGCTGATGCCAATGATAGATAATAATCAAAAAAATATGTATCACAATGTCAAACAGTCAATAATATATTAGCACAACTGTATTCACAATTATGTGAATAACACATCATTTCGTATCAAATGGCATTGTACACTAGTCACATTGTTAAGTAGAATTATTGTTTACGAATAATTTATACAAAAATCATTTGAATTATGACTATTGTCTGTTAAAATATTCTTTAATTTAAAATTAGTTGTACTTAATTTATTATTCACAAACCAATTTGTGAATTTTACAATTAGGTACTACTCAACTAAAGAATTTTAGAACATGTACTCTCTATCTCGCCTGACTTTTATAATTATTAAAGTATTTTTATTTGCAATGTTAATGTTCGTGTACATTTTTGAATCGGAGGAATTTTAAATATTATGCGACGCAGAAATCAATGTGTATGATGAGAAAATTAATTGCAGTTTTTTAATTCGGTTTGAGACACGAATGACATGTATGACAAATTATACAAACAAAAAAAAAAAAAAAAACGTCGAAATCGCTAAGCTATTAAGTATGTGTCGAGTGTCATTGAGAATGTCACCGTAATAACTGTAACGACTTATGAAAATATGTTAAATATAAATTCAATGATAAATCATTTTAAACGATTGAAACTTCACTTAAGCGGAAAATGTCGGTTAGCATATAAAATACAAAAATTATAAAGGTATTCTATCACTTATATAAAAAAAATGTGACTACCTGTATATTATTACTATTTTTAAATTGCTATATGAAAACCTTGAGAAGAACCTTGCATTCACTTTTTGAGCTCTTTTTACTCACAAATAAAAACTTTACTACATGGAATTAAAATAAAAATGAAGACGTTTGAAATGTCCATAAATAACTCAAAAAAATTTTATCGTGTCTAGAGAGTATTATAACAAATATTTAGCTAACATTTCAAGTCTATTTTTGGTTTACCCGGTTATCATGTTAAGTGTTTGGAAATTTAAAAATGTCTACTCATAACCAAAGTACAAAGAAAGTCTAATTTTCTACCAGTAACTACACTGTAATTAGAAAAATTAAATTATTTTTTTGAATGCATTCAAAATACAACGTCGCGTCGTCATACTTGCGAAATACCAAGAAGACTACCCACGGCTGCAGTGTAGCTAAATTGCCTATCCAGAACGCCGTGTGATCATAATTCGATTATTGAAATACACAAACAAAATATAATATGAATATTATATAATAATATGCGCTATTTGAAGTACCCGAGTCATGCTCGTGTGAATGGTACAAACGCAAAAACAAAAAGAGTAAAGTATTGAGAGCACGTCACTAGTAATAGCAACAGTGGTGGCTTTGAGAGCGAGTCATGTGAGGCTGCGCCACAACTAAAACTGAGAAGTAAATAATACCCAAAAAGGTATAATTTTTGGCTTACCGATAGCACATATTTTACTAATAATTATTAACGTATTCATAATTTTATTTGAAAAAAAATTCCTCTTTACAAAGTTTAATAATATGAATAATCATTTTATCATATTGTTTATTATTATCATTCCGTGTTTATTACTAAAAATAGCGATAAACCGATGAGAAATGCACAAAAACAAACAATTATTACGTAAACAAACGCCGGTAGCCAACAGTAATATTCCGATGATGTCAGAAAAGCGTCGTTTAAAGTCGCCTCGGAGTTTGCACTTGTGTACATAAATTATACACACACGCATATGTATGCGAATGCTTGCGACTCTGAAATAAATAGTAGAACTGCGCATGCGTAATAATCATCGCAAGACTCATTTTATATCGTCTCTTTGTACTAAAAATATATGACGTGATATCATTGTCAGCCCGCAGCTGTGGCACGTTCAACATCAAAAAACATCATCACATTTATCAGTTGTTATTGTCACAACCGGGCCAGCGATATGAATTATGGATCCGTTGAAATATTTATTTATATTTCTGTCTTATTCGAATCGTCGCTTGTGTTGGTTCGTTAAATCATTTATTATGAAGTCTTATTTTTGTTTGAAGGGGAGGGGGGGAGTTGATACATAAGTCGCCTCACCAGAAAAATACTACCAAAACTGCCACTAATGAGCAGAGGAAAGCACCCTTTCTTTTTTTTCTCAATGTTACAATATTAAAAGAATGTTACATAATATATATATATATATATATATAGAAATAACTGACTAATACAATAATTTTTATTCTAATCAATAATTTAACATTTTTTTTTTTTTTTTCATAAAATTTATATACTTGCGTTATATTTAAAGTATACAATTTTTTATTTTTATTTTTTAAAACTAAAAATAAAAACATTTAAATTTGGTTCAAATTTTTTTGGAAAAATTTAAAATAGTTGATTTGTAAATCTGATTATAAGAACAATGTCAAATAAAATTTACTTGATATTATTCTTGTATATTATTATTCTTATCATTTTTCTTATATTCTAACTTAGAATAATTTAATTATTCTAAGTTAAGTGGTAATGTGATTTTAAAATATCAATATTTATTGGTGTAAATTATTTTAAACCACAGTTACTTTTTTCAAAATATTATTTTTGGGAATTTTCAGATATCTTAAATGAATCTTAAATTATTTATTATCCATATAATTTTCATAGTTTTTTTTTTATATGTTTAACTTTTATCAATTTTCTATTTTTAAACATCAGTTTTTTTCTGTTACACCTTGTATATAATATATTATAAATGAGTAATTTTCCTCTTTTAATATTCCAAAATGGCAAAATATAAAATTTCTATATCGAAAAAAAAAATATATTTAATATTAAAAAGTAATATTTTCTTCTACACTGATAGACCGCCGTGTTGAAATGACTCCGTTGTATCTAGTTCATAATGTTGAATACAGTACCCACTTTCCCACCCTTTTTTTTTTAATAATGATATTATCATCAGTTTGATTACATATATATTTTTATTACCGAACAATTTTTACGATTTTAATAACTAACATATATATTTTTTTTACCTGCTAGATCTCGTGATACATTTACTCAAATAAAAAACCGACATTTTCTAATTTATTTCTACGAGACAAATGCACGGTGTTTTTTTTTTTTTGGTTTAGATACCGTTGAACACTGACCTCGATGCACCACGAGACGAGGGTCTCGGTCGCATCTTCCATAATCGATATCAATTATTGATTTTCCCGGGTCCGTGACCAATACGTATAGTTTCGGCTGCCTATTATTATTATTTTTTGTCCACCGTTCCGATGACGCATTATAGCGGTGGCGTTATTAGATTGTCCAATTATCGTAATTGCTTGTGTAAAAGTAAAAAAGGGGTTGGTCAGCGGCCCCCCACGTTTCATTCGAACACTGTAAATGGAGTGTTGAGTACACGTGGACAATAGGTAGATATAGACAGAGACTTGCATATAGTCTATAATGTGGTAACGCTACTACACCGATGAAATAGAAAATAATAATAATAATAAATAAATAATATAAAACGAAAATAGGTCATGGTTAAACCGCCTGACCCTACAAAAACATTTGGTAATGAGCTACAGAATGCGAGCACAGGTATTATTATAGGCATATATACAGAGTGATTCGCCAAACACGCTCACCCCCTTCTTTTCCATCGATAAATGCGTTTATTCGAAATATAATTTTTTGAAATTTTTAAATATATAGTTACTCACAGACCGTATTTTCGAATTCTCAAGAATTGTTTGTACTGCTTAAGAAGTGTTTCCCGTGGGAATCAAATTTATGTTTTCAAATAACAACCCCACATTCCTGCTGTATATAATTTAGCGGATTATTTCTTTGAAAAATTTCTAAAATCAAAAATTCAAAGAAGTGATTCTTAATTATTTGCAATTGTATACTGAGCATTATAATATGGGTCTATGTTAATAATGCGTTTGGAAGATATTATAAGCACCGACATTTATGATTTGTAAAAATTCCCAAAGTATGATATATTATAGATTCAACATTACATCTATTTCATATTTTTGTAAACCATTTTTAAAGGACTACTATTCTTAGCGTAAAAGTTTTAAAAACTGATAAACACTACTCGTTTTACTTTTGAATAAGATGCATTATAATGTTCAAAATAATTTCCACTCGACAATTTACAGTGAAAAATTAGGGTTAGAAAAATAGAAGTTTGTCTCGCTGTAACCAACGCATGCCTATTATTTGAATTATAACCAATCTAATGAATTTGAAAATATATGGTCTTGACATGGTTTTTTCTAAAAACCCGAATCGGAACAAATTCAGTTGAAAAATTGAGAGATGAGTATACTTAGTAAATCGCCCTGTATATTAGTACATATAATATGTGTGTTTTCTCATATAATAATATGATTTACCCGATTGTGTCGGATATTTTGCTCGTCGAGAAACAATCAATATCTAACCTCTAATGTACATTAGACAAGTCGGCGTTTATAGACATTATATTATTATATTGTGATTGTCAAAGTAATTTTACCAACGCGGTTTTATTTAATACTTACTGTGATTAATGATCGATTAGAGCACGGATGTTGTAATACTAAAAAAATAGTAAAATTGATTGCAGTATTGCACTAAAAAATAACGACGCTTCGTTATAAATTATAATCTAAAATTCTACAAAAAAATAAAATATATACTACTATATTATACATCATTTTATAATCATGGCACCATCATAAATTCATATTATATATCATTGCATTGCACTATAAGTGTTTTTTTTAATTTTCAAAATCGAACCCTCTTTTATTTAGAGCTAGTAAGTTCTTATACCTCGAAAAACTTCGTTCTACATCGGTTGATGTAAGCGGAACGTATTTAAAATAAGCTAAATCGCTTACTGTTAAGTCTTCAGGTAAACCATCGAACAGTTTTTCTTGTCCAATGCGTATATCATTGATTTTAATATTGGTTTCAAATCCGATATTCTTTTCAATAATTTTCTTAAACTTTTCATGAATTGAAATCTCGATTTCACAAAATACATTATCTAGTTTATTTTGAAAATTGTTAATTATTCCAATGGCTTCAACTACCGAAAGTCCTTGATTTTCTAATTTTAAAATTGCGTCCGCCAAAAATCGGTAACTCGAGTGAATAAATACTAAATTAGCTGAAGTTGAATTCTGGTTAAAAATATTTTGTGATATTTTTATTCAAACGGCTTCGTCAGAATCAAATTCTTGACCAGACTTTTTACTTCATTAAAATATTTACAATAGTATGATGCAGCCTCAAACCACGTACCCCAGCTTATGATAATAAGTTGTGGTGTACCTGATACTTTATTTTTAAAAAGAATAGTTTGGCTTGGTACTTTTAAAAATATTTGTTTAATTTTAGTGATGAGTTTGTCTATTTCAAGAAATTTTCCCCATAGTCTTCTGCACCGCGATGCTTGTCATTGGCTAAATATATGACATGAATCATTTTTGAATAGAGTGCTTTAATATTGTAGTCCCTGCTTTTACCAAAATATGAAGCTGCGTCACTAAAAACAGGAAAACGTCATCATGACGAATACCGCCCGGCCAAAGAAGGAACATTGATTTATCGAATAATTTAGTTATTGTTGAATAATTTGTTTGATCGAGAACTTCTGTATTTAATAAATATACTTTACCTGATTTGTCAGTTTTGAGTGTTCCGATCACAACATTAGCCACATATCTTCCATTAACATCAGTGGTCTCATCTATTGAGACCCAAATTTTATTTCTCTTTATATTGTTTCTTATTTTATTTAAAGTATCTGTGTACACTTTGTTCTTGTCATTTTTACGTAATGTAGATTCATTCAGAATGTCTCTATTTATATATATTTCCAAAAATAAACAAAAATCTAGATTATTGATTAAATAATATTGATGGATAACATGACCTTACACAAATCTTTAGTAAATGATGATTTTTTAGAAAATTTTGTTACCTGAAGTTGCGATGTAGAAGTTTTGGTGGTATTTTTTTCGATTAACCGCCCGTTTATGCTTTGCAGTTTCAATATGGTGTGTAACTGTATACCACCGTTCAACACTTACTTTTGTTTCACACAATTTACAAAAAAAATACAGATTCATCATATGAAAACACATTCTCACCAAAATACATAATTTTCTAATACGTAATTTTTTACAACAGTGGAAATAATGGGCTTAATTTTAGGCATATTTAACAATAATAGAACACAATCTTTCAAAATTCATGGAGTGAAAGAACAGATTATACAGTCAAACAGTTACATTTCACAATTTTTTTTTTTATTGTATTATACTTACAGACTTGATATTATCGAAATAAAGATAAGATACCACTATTACTATATACTATATTAGTAACTGGATTTTATAACTGGATATATTATAATATAATCTTCTCTCTACAACTGTCGAGTATTGACTATGGCTAAAATAGTTTTATAAATGAGTAAATTCAACAAAATTACAATAAAATTGAAAAAATCCCAAAAATTGCAAAAAAAAAAATGAACTTAAAACTTATAGATTTGAATTCGTACTTGCATAAAATATATTTAAAACTTAGTTAGCAATAAATTGAAAAAAATAGAAAAAATGTTGCAAATGCAACAACATTCATGCCCTAATTATAATCAACGAGTTAAATATTTAAGTTACTTTTAATCGATTCCGCAAAGACAAGATATTTTTTTCTTAAAGTAGGTGCCGACTTCTGACTAAAAAGTATATATATTATTTTCATTTTATGCCGAACAAATTATTGTTTTTTTTTTTTTAAAAAAATAACAAAAAAATTAATAATAGAAAATATTACTGACAATGTTATATGATGTATTATTGTAAATATTGTAGACTGAAAAAGTGTTGAATGTACTATTTCTAGATTTCAATAATGCGTTCAAAATAAAGTGTATAAGCACATTAGTCGCTATAAATTGCATCCCTTTTTGAATTTTTTATATATCTAAATTGCGCCCTAAATATTTTGTATCTGTACGCAAAAAAATAAGGTCTGGGGATATTTTTGAAATTCAATATTTTTCTTTCATTTTCCAAACTTAAGACTGGCGGTTTAATTAAACTAGTATCATAGTATGGTTAAAAATATTATTTGCGTTGTTTGTGTACAATTTTATGTATTAACATTTGCGTAAAAAATTACAATCTCACACAAACAAATTAATCTTAAATCTCTGAACGATAATATTACCAGATGTACCAGTTCAACGTTAAAAAAACGTTGGCAACATAATCTCTTAAAAAATTAACGAAAAAATAACAAAAAATTAATCTAAAATCGAAATACTTAACTTCTCATAATTTATGTTAGTTGGAGGGTAATATCGTTAGATGGCCTTTTTTCCATCAATAATACTATTTATATACTTTTATCATGTCCATTATATTTTTATCAACTTCATACAGGTAGCACAAAACAACTCTCTGAAAATTATACATTGTAAATCTAGGTTCATTGCCTAATAAACAACTATACACAGAAACTAAACTATTATTCTTAAAAATTTATATTATAAAAAAATCATTACATTAATTATCAAAGACATCCACAACTACAACACGAGATCTGAAAATCGTATATTTCCCAAAATAAACACCACAAAATATTATAACAGCTATCTGATAACTGGATTAAAATTATACAAAAATCTCCTAATTTAAATAAAAAATTGTCAACAATTTACAATGTTTAAGTTATTAGTAAAGAGATGGTTATTGTACGATAAACTAATTTTGTGAAATCATCTTTAACATTATATCTTCAACTACATTATTATGTATATTTAAATTATTTATTATTTTTTATTTAATATAATTTTTATTATTTTTTAGACACTTGTCTACCAAAACAAGGATTTTATCCTTAGTGATAGACGATGTAGCGCAATTTTAATATACGTATCGCAGTCTTGTAGACTTCAATACTGCCAATTAGATGTTATAATTATAAATGTGTTTTGACATAGATTATAAATTGCATAAAAATTGCATGTTGAAAAAAAAAACAAAAAACTGATTTCCTAAATTGAGTTAGTTTTTCTTCTATTTTACGAGTTTAACAAAACTAAAATTAATTTTTATAGTGACTCTTTTAGTGACTTTAATTAACGAATTAAAAAAAAATTTAATTCATTTTATTGCTATACCGCTGCTGAAAAATGACAAGAACAACGTTTTAAACACGGGGGTTATCCCAATATTTGACACGGTCGATTAAAATATAATATTTTATTTAAATATACGAATATAATATGAAACATGGTTATCCACGAGTACCTACGTTATATTATTATTATCATTATACGAATCACTAGTGATTTATTTAAACTCAACCGTATTTGTTTTTGATACCTACGTGCACACATCCTACAGGTGTACAGTGTCTTGTAGGTTTGAAACGAAAGCAATAATATTATTATACCCACTTGAAATGGGTTGAGCTTCAGACAGTAATTATTATTATTATTATTATTATTATTCGCATTCGAGCAGGGAAATTATGTAAATTATTATAAACATAATAGTATCTCCATTGAATAACGCACACAGCCGTTTTTTATTTAACACAAATGTATATGGTGATTAATTTTGGCGAACCAACTGACATGTCTAAACTTCCGGAATTGACATAATCGGTCGTTACACAAAAAGTGTATTTGCATTTTAACGTCCTACTTCTTAATAAAAAATATTTAAACATTTGATATTGCTATTGATTTAAATCTATAATTTTGTATTTATAATTTCTCGAAGCTAATAATATGGATATAACTTGGGTATCTATAATTTTAAATTGAATATATTAATAGATTATAAATGATATAAGCTACATACGGTGAATATTAACAGAATGAGGAATGATTATTTTATTTAGCAATAATTTTTTATTGTAATTTGTCAAATTTAATATTTGAAATGAGATTGAGGCATATCAAAAATATCTGAGAAAAAAAATGCTTTGTTCTCGTGAGTCAATAAGATCGAAATCAACTAACTAAAGGGCCCCTGTACCAAAATATGCTTTTTAAAATAAATTCTTTATTTAATTTAAAATGACAGTTTGGATCACGACGATTGTAATATTATGATTTAAAAACACATTCAGTGAATCTAAAGTCATTAAAAACTGTTGAAACAAATTACTTGTCTTCAAATGTCAGAATAGAAAATTGTTTTAAAGGCAACTGTCATGTACAAATTGTGTAAAAAAAAACACTAATTTAATAAGAACATTTCAATTTTACTACCATGTTGATTGATATGTTATTCGCACAGTATTTGGAATCATGTTACGTAGGAAGTATATTACAGTAAATAGGTAACGTTAATACTAACCTTTCTTAAGTTTTTGAAACTTGTCCAATTAAAATGAACGAGTGTAGACGAATGTGCATAATTTATGTACAAAAAAAGGCACTACTTGGTACGGAAAACGATATATTTTAATCTCTAATAGGCACTGATCTACTTGGACACAAAACAAGTGGGTTTGAATTTAAAAATATATTACTTCTAATACTTTTACAGACATTTGCCTATTTTATCATTATATTATTATTTTTATTTATTTTTTTTAATTATTTACAGGCATTGCGTTCAACTACAGCATTATTTATTAATAATAATATTACATATTTGCTTAATGATAATAAAAAATGTGATAGTAATTTCAGTTTTTAGTTGTAATTAATTATAAATTGAAAAGAAGGTTCGGAGTTAGCAAGGGACATGCAACGCAATAAAAATTTATTTGAACCATAGATCTTAGTGGACGGAGGAACGTGAAATAGATATGAATGGCGTGTAAAACGAGGAAGGACATTGAATGATTTAGATGAAAGGAATGTAAGGGAATCGATATCACTATATATAAGCTTAGATAAAAACTTTAGGTTGGTATGGTGTCTCCTATCAGTCAATAAAAGCAAGACTGAGGATTTTAAGAACGGGTGTGTAATCGTAAGGATGACAATTAATCTTTAGGCTGTAACTGACAAAGCTTAAAAATTTACGCTGAATACGTTCTACTAAGGAAGAGTGGAGTGATGTCCCAAAGAATAGAGCCGTGTTCTAAAGTTTGTCTAACAAAAACATAGTAAAGACTTTCAAAAGAGAAGTCAATCAAAATTCGGCTGATGAAAATACGCTTAATAAACCCAAAGATCTTGAGAGCTTTACAACAAATAGTCTCGATGTGTAAACTCGGATTCAAAATGGGACTAAATACAAAACACAATAAGTCGTTAATACATTTGCATTTTTTTTCGTGTGCTCTAAAACGATGCTCGTCTCTACGAAAATTCGATTCATGGATTAATATAGAATCTAATGGTAGAACTTTTATTTTTTGCATTTTTAAGAGTTTTTAGTTTTACGATAATTTTATTATTTTTGGTGCATTTTATTTGTGTTGGGCGGCATTTTTAGTTCGATTATTTCTATTGTTTAGAGCAGGGATCTCCAAACTTTTTTATTGAAGGACCACCAAAAATATCAAATGCTCTTAGCGGGCCAAAAGTTTATTAACACATATAATTTTTAATTTTATGAAAATACAGGTATACAAATATAAGTTAACTTTAAATCTTTTTATAAAATATTGTCTACAATATACTTAAATATAATTGGTATAAATTTAAATGATAATAATATGTACATTGTAATTTTAATAATTTTTTTTTTTTTTTTAATGAGAAGTATGAAATTGATGTTTTTCTGCTAATATTCGATCGAATTGATGTTATAAAGTCTCTTCACGATGTTTAATTTTCAGTGCATCAATACTTTGTAAATCAATAATTTCCTTTTGAAGGGTAGGAGGTAACTTTTAAATATCACAACTAAACGGGTTTTGAAAAATATTTATTTCTTCCGATTTTACGTCAAGGTCAGAAAAACGTTGTTTAAATTGGATTTTAAGTTCAGAAATTATTTTTTGAGCGAAATCGACTGGAAATTGTGTTTTTGATTCTTTGTTATATTTATCACAAGTAGAAAATTGAATCAAACAATTTTTTGAACTTTGCGTTTCAAATAAAATAAGTTTTTGCCTAAATGCTTTTACTAATGTGTAAACATCGCAAATTAGAACATCTTTACCTTGTAATTTTAGGTTGAAGTCGTTCATATATTTTGTGATATCCACTAAAAAATTTCCAAACCCATCCACTATCTGTAAGTAAATTGCAATGGTCGATTCTTATCAATTAGAAATATTTCAATTTCATTTCTTAGTGCAAATTATCGCGATAGGACTTTTCCGCGACTAAGCCATCGAACTGCTGTAAAATACGGTATATCTGGGTACTCTGTTTCTATTTCTTTCAAAAAATCTTGAAACTGACGATGCCTAAGTGCGCTCAAGCGAATAAAATTTACTGTTGATATTATTGGATCCATAACACAAGACAAGTCTAAAGTTTTTCCGCATAATGCCTGCTGATGTATAATACAATGCAAAGTCATTGGTTTAAAACCTTTTTCACAATTCGTAAATATCTGTCCAATTAAACCTTTTTTTGTGCCACACATATTTCTTCCGCCATCAGTAGTGATACATTTCAAATTTTCCCACTTCAATTTATATTCTAAAAATGATTTTTCGATAACTTTAAATATGTCGATACCTGTCGTAGTTCCATGCATGCTAAGTACAGAAAATAGTTCATTTAAAATTTCTAAATCTTTATTAACACCTCGAATAAATAAAAGTATCTGTGACGTATCAGATACATCTGTTGATTCGTCAAGTGCTATACTAAACGAAATGAATTCTTGAGTCTTATTACTAACCTGAGAATTTAAATTATTACTAATATCGTCAATTCTATGGGTAACTGTGTTAGCAGAAAAGCTAATATTTTTAAAAGTATCAATTCTTTCTGGACAAATTTCTTCAACTGCTTGAATTATACATTCTTTTATTAAACTACCATAAGAAAACGCTTTTCCTCTTTTTGCAAAATAGATGTGAAATACGAAAACTAGCCTTTGTAGCAGCTTCATTAATATTTTTTTGTTTTTTAAATAATAATTGTTGTGATGAAAAATTATTTTGAAGTAACTGCAATTTATCTAACCGCAATTTCTCAGTAAATTTTGAAAAAGTTGTCTTATGTTTCGTTTCATAATGCCTTCGAATATTGTAGTCCTTAAGTACAGAAATACTTTCTTTGCATATCAAACAAATTATTTTGTCACCTGAATAAATTACGAAACAATACCACTTTTCATTGAAAGCACGACATTCTGAATCTATTTTCCTTTTCAATCCTCTTCCTGACATGTCGAATTGGTGAATTAATAGGTAAAGAATAATATTTATAATAAAGGCACTGCAAACTTAGACATGTAACTGTACAAACGTTATGAAATGATTTCGTCGTACCGCTCGTCTATGTGACTAATCTCTCCGTTATCTACGTTAAAACTAAAAATGTAAAAGAAAATTGCAATGTCTGTCGTCATAAATTATGATAACGATAACGACTTTTTAAATTACACATATATTTAGATATCTATATTTTATTTACCGTCTTATGGGTGCTGCGGGCCGTTTAAAACTTGTTCGCGGGCCGTAGTTTGGAGACCCCTGGTTTAGAGTATAGAGTATGCCAAGATAGAAACTTTACTAAAAAGTATTACCTATAATTTTTTTTCAAGTGCAAAAATAAATAATATACATTTTTTATGTTATATTTTAACATTTATAAGTCATTTTTATGTATTTTTAAGATATTTTTAAGACATCAAGTTCTGGACCTTAATTATAAATTATAACGCTATACTGTGTATCTATAGTTTATTATGTTGTGTACCTATAGTATACAGGATGATTCTTTTATCCTAGAACACTCATCATTTTGAAAAGTATTGACTTTTTTTCAAATTTTTTTTCTAAAAATTTTAGATACATGCTTTCCTACACTTGTATAAGACTTATTTTTTCACCCTTACATCAATTGGTCAAACCATTATCAACTTTTGATTTTCAAATGAAAACCTATACTAAAAATATCATAAATTAATAAAGCTATTTTTTTGGTGAATTATCACATTTAAATTTTCATTTTTTTTTTTTTTAAATCCGTTGACGAGATATATCTCTTCAAAATTTACTGGTTTTAGGAGTAGTTTGTGTGTAAAGTGTTACACAAAGTCTGAAGATTCTGTAAAAATTATGATTTTTATACACCAAGGTAAATATGGCGAACTACGTGACACTCTGCAAAATAGGCATTATAAAAAATATTTAAGTACACTACTTGAGCTTACTGTACTCACAGAAATGATTTGAAAAGTGTAATATCTTTCACCCTGGTATATAAAAATCATAATTTTTACAGAACCTTCAGACTTTGTGTAACACTTTACACACAAACTAGTCCCAAAACCAGCAAATTTTGAAGAGCTATATCTCAACAACTGGTTAAAAAAAATGAAAATTTAAATGTGATAATTCACCAAAAAGTAGCTTTATTAATTTATGATATTTTTAGTATAGGTTTCCATTTGAAAATCAAAAGTTGATAATGGCTTGACCAATTGATGTAAGGGTGGAAAAATAAGTCTTATACAAGTGTAGGAAAGCATGTATCTAAAATTTTTAGAAAAAAATTTTAAAAAAAGTCAATACTTTTCAAAATAATGAGTTCTACAATAAAAAAAAAATGTATTATGTAAGTAGGACTGAAACCGTATTTAAATACGAATTAGGTATCGAAGAATCCGGAACCTATATTTTTAAAATTTAAATATTGGTTCTTGCTATGGTTATTCATTTTGTTTTTATACCTTCACGATCATTTTTCATGGTATTAACAGTTACTGTGTATAAGAAGTGCAATATGTTGGTCAAGTGATTTATTGTCATGTATAGAAGGCCGATTTTTTGTAGTTAACGAGTTGTGTCCCGGCGATAAAAGAGCTATGTCCCGATGATATTTCTGGATTTGAATTTATAAAAACCGTTTTGGCAAGTTTACACGAGTTGTGCGTTGATAAATTCAAATCAAAAATTTGCACAATGCAATACAATTATCTATTACACATAATATATTATACACGATAATAAAATACGTTGGTTTATCAGTTGAAATAATAATGAATTTATAAAAATGTTTTTATTGAAATTGTCTCCCAATATGTAATTATTTTTATTTTTGATCTATATTAATTAAAAATATGACGATATTACATATTTTATCCTCATGTTAAAATATAAATGCATATACAATTGTAATGGACAAATTTCTGAATTTGTATTTAATTTTGTATTTAAAATCAACCAGATATAACTCGTGTAACGTAAAAAAAAAAACCTAAGGGACAGTGTTTTGAACATGACTCGTTTGCAGCCGATTTTTTAACATACGGTCTATTTAATCATTAAAAAATATAACTTATAGTTACTGTTTTATACCTATTTATGAATTATTTTAAACATTGAAAATGGACATTGGAGATCGATCTATTCTCATTACCCTTTCCACTATTTTAACAACCACTGAAAAAGTGTTTTAATAAATTAATATTATAATTTATAGAGCCACTTAACCATCAAGGAATGTTTAAATTTAAATGTCTATTTAAAATTATTCTCAATTTCAATAATTATATAATATAATATACGAGTAGATGGTTATTTTATTCGTGTATACAAATTAAACAAAAGACACTAAACAATGCATTAAAAAAAAACCTTAACTCTAAATTTAACAAAAAAAAAAAAAAAGAAACAAACCAGAATCAGAACCAAAAAATTGTAAGGTACTCTCCATGGTACACATAAGGCTACTAGTCTTGAAGAGTATGCTTAATAGTGGTTAATCGGAACGAACCACTGCAGCTCAGAAATTGTACAAATCTATCAAATTATTTTACAAAATAATGTGAACGTTTCACACAATATAATACTGCGTGACATCGGATCGTGAACAAATCAATTCAACCAATATTCACAGAATATAGTTCAGTGCCTTTTTAATATAGAAAAACAAAATGAATAATATTAAATATTTAATATTTTTTATGTAAAAAATAATATAGATTAGTAGTGTTTATTATTAATGTGTCGAAGCAAATAATAATTACAATTAAATAGAAAAAAGGAGGGAAACTAATTAAGTAATCTACTAGGTATCATCGAAACAAGCAAAAAAAATTATAATTAATATAGTTATATATATTAATATATCTAGTCGAAAGTAAATTGAATGGAATATGAGCTTTATACATTATAAAATATATTAAATTCAAAATTGTTTGCATAATACAATATCGTATATTCTTCTAATTTGTGCTTTGTTTAATAACTCTTTTTAATGCCTCAACAACTCAATAGGTAATATTAACAAAAATATACTTAGATGACGGATATGTTTATCTATTAAATAAAATAACAGAAATGGACATTTTCGAAAAGAGTGGGTCATGGCTGTAACTGCGATGTATCTATTTCAAAAAATAATAACAATGAAAATCGAAAGTCGTAAAATATGTCTTAAAAATTGACATAAATATACACCCGACATTGTTACAAAATATTTGCATACATTTGGTGACATAATTTACTTTATTTTATCTCTACTACATGTACACCGATTTAACCAAAATTACCTTTAATATCATAACATAAATACAGTACCTGTGTACGTTATATTATAATATACATAATAATATTAATGTGAAAGGAGCAACCAAAAATATTGTTATTTGTCTCTGAACGATAATTAAATTATGTACGATAAAAAAAACATTTTACTACGGTTTTTAGAAATGCAAAATAAAGAAAATATAAACAAAAACACATAAAAGAAAATATATTTTTTGAGTACCACTTCGACGTACATAGACTTTTGAGTGAAAATATTATAGATATGTCAGATGGGAAAGAATATAGAATAACATTGTCATATTTAATAGACAACGGGTTTGTCGTCAAGTCTGACATTGTGGTCGCAACAATAGTAGCGAATTTCGTCTAAAACGTAAACAATTATTATACTTCTGTGGTTATAGAACAAAAGAGCACGAGGCCATTAGGTGAATCCATCCAGTGTATGGATATTATAATAAAATAATAATAATAAAATATTAAGGCCAAATATTTCTATATAGATTTCAATTTGAACAGTTCTGATTGACAACATCTATGTGTTGCTTAACGTGTATAGAATCTAATACCAAAAATCAGTGGTCATTTCAGTTTTTAATAGGAGGAGACAAAAGTTTTGACCAGCCAACTCTTCGGTCACAAACTTATTTCCACCTATATTTTTATTTCGACAGTCAATACAATATTCCCATCATACATAACTTTATACGTTTCTGAGGCTAAAATAGCCTCATATTATGGTAAAAAAGATGCGAAGGAACTAAATAATTATTATAAATCAGTAGCGTCATTTAATATTTTTCTAGATGGGTCCAGCAAATTAAATTACAATGTAGATTGCAAAAACGTAATCGTAATAATCGAAACATTTTAATTATATAGATTCTTCTATTATAAAGGTTTTTTTATGGATACATTTAAGAGTAATCGTTTTGTTTTTATAATTTATACAAAAATAATTATTTTGTTATCTAGAGCTGGATTTCAAAATATATTACTCTCGAAAAATCATCGATACTCAAAATTAATAAAATATCAAATCGACAAATGATTATTGAATGGGGTAAAACAGAATAACTATATCAATCAAAAATTCGTCCTGCTTAATTAACATGCACTAATTTTAGAAAATTGTAGTTTTCAAACACAACATTAGGTATGCGGGTATTCTATGCTTATAAATAATCGTAAATCTTAAATTTTAGAATTTTAGAAACTTTTTGTACAATTCATTCTTCATGTTGCCAGTGGCGATAGCGTACAGAATCATTCCTATACGTAGGATCTAATTTTATCACCTACCCCCCCACACCACCCACACACACACACAAATAATATAGGTACGTTTTATTAAAAGAATTCATAAATACCATAACGTTTTATAGAAAAACATTTCATTAAAATATATAAAAAGTACCATCTACCTATCCACTCACTCTACATTCAAGTAGAGCCTAGGCCCCATTTGTGACATGTCTTCACGCCAATGCGTCCTGATACACATTTCATAATAATTAACGATGTATACGAGATATATTTATTATTATTTTATTATTCATATATCTTGATATATTATTAAATTTTTCTTATCTTTTCGATAGTATCTTCTTTGAGTAAGTGAATATAAATGGATATTACACTTGGTAATAATTAAGTTTATCAGGGTTTTCAGTTTCCACCAAACGTTTTAGTTATTTTTTTTTTTTTATTATTATTATAATTACTAAATTAATGATGTTTGTAATATTTATATTATCACCATTAACACTATTTATTGTAATACATTTTGAAAATGATTTAAAACTTTGATTCTTTTAACTTTTACACTACTTATTACAGATGCGAATTTGGGGGGGAGGTCAAAAGGATTTTACTGTTTTAGCACCCACCACATCCTTTAGACATTTTATATATTGTGTATTTATGTATTAAATAAATAGTTCATACGTCTCAAAATCCAAAAATTTAAAACAGGTATAAATAAAATTGTTAATATTGTTATCAGACGTAATCTGTTTTGAAAAATGAAAATATATAAAAATGTGTTGTATTTTAATTCTGAAATACTTTAATATTAATTAAACAATAAATGGTTGTTAATGAAATATAAAATAAATAAATAAATATTCAAATAAATGTTGAGTTATAAATAAAATAATATTATGATGGCCTATCAAAAACAATTTGATATGTGATGCATAATTATCTTTTAAATTTCGAAAAGTATTTACATATTTGATTTCCAAATACAAATACGTTCAAGTATACTATTACTTTCATGGTAATACTTTTCATGTACTTAATTTGAAAAATATTTAAATAAATATTTTCCTTAAATACTTTACAAGTCTGATAATCCCTTTTATGTATATGTACCATAATATATTATTATGAGATATAAATTCATATTTTATTGATATTTTTCGAGTTTTCAGCTATACAGAGTTGAAGAATGTTGGCTTGAAAACAAAACAAGAACATTTAAAAAAATAGAAATGATTCTTTCCAACAAAGCGTGTATAGTTTCTAATGACTGTTTCTGTATGCATATATAAATTATATTTTGAAGATTGTTGATGAATTATTTATTATATTTTATTTCGAACAAAGGAATTACGAAAACACATTTTATGATATTTAAAAAAAATGCTGTGAACATTATTAATTTTGCTTGATACTAATAGTTCCACAGGGACGTGTTGCATTATTTGTCATAGAGAAACTATAGAAATTAACGTTTCCCGATGAGCATAGTTATTATTTTAAATTGGTAAGCCAAAATGACATGAATATGATACTGAGTAAGCCCATTTCGAACCTTTAAAGTACATAAAATAAAAGCCATAAAATAATGGTTTTCCGTCAATACGTCTATATTGTTTTGAAAAATAATATTCGATTACATCAGAGGTTTTATCTTTTCGTATGGTATACGATGGGTGTGTACGTTTCGAAGGGCATTGACTTTTGCAAAGTGCCTCGTCCGCTCATGTTTGGACTTCTTTTCAGCGACGGGCACTATGGGAACTCGTCCAAAACGGCCACCAGTGCTCAAAACACAGCAAAACAGTACGTAAAGCTTCTAAATTACCTACAAATATACCACGTTATATACGCCACACATATTATATTATACCATTATTCACAGAGCATCTGATTTGTTGTTTCAAATCAAAGACATCAATAGAGAATAATTACCTACATTCTAAGACAGACATTTTAATTCATCTTACATTTTTGACAGACAATTCAATAAAATATAACGAAAACGGTAAAAAGACGTCAACATAGAAAATTATTGTCTGTTGAACAAATTTAATGT
Source organism: Pentalonia nigronervosa (assembly GCA_014851325.1). Classification (NCBI taxonomy): domain Eukaryota; kingdom Metazoa; phylum Arthropoda; class Insecta; order Hemiptera; family Aphididae; genus Pentalonia; species Pentalonia nigronervosa. Next base: position 91,448 of record JACXSJ010001115.1, on the reverse strand, counting down.
TCTTGCCTTAAAAAGTAACTGTTGTTAGCTTGAATGTGCCTTTTATAATATATAAATAACTACAGAAATAACGGATTGGTATTTAAAGTAAATAAGTAATATTAAATTTAAAAAATGTATATAATAAAATTATAATATATTGTAGTATAAAAATGGTCATTTTTATCGCGGTACAAGTAAACGGACAACTTGACAAATTTGTTTAATATTTTACGGCACTTGCTGGAAACGAAGCTCAAAATTGATTTATCTACGTGTGATCAAGTCATTAAATTTATCCATGGTTACTATTTAAACACAAGAAAAAACAAAAAAATCGAAGACGAAACAAATATTGCTTAACTAAATTATTCACGCGATTGTTATAAAACGAAACGTTTTTGAGAATTAGCGAAATAGCGACTACTGTGCAGGTAAAAATAAATGTCGATGAACTTACAACATGCAAGGTCTATTTATTTATCATTAAACCTTATTAAATAATGATAAAAAAAAAAATGATACTCTTAATCGTTTGGAGGTTATACTTATCTCCGGCAATTATAATTTCTATTTTATTCACATAATATATCTGTTTAGTTAATATCGGTGTAAATTTTGAACAATAATTTAATATGTTTTCAAGTTTGACTCATATTTTTCAAATGTAGTTAAACGTGTCATTTAGAAACAACGATTTATGATGATTTGCAAACTTCTCTACTGAACTGTAAAATGTTATTTTTTTAACAATGTTACAAAATATGTTAAGTGAGTAAAAGTTTTCAATCTCGAGTTAATTTCGTAACTTACGTGTAAAGTAAAAATTAAAAACTAATATTAATATTAATATTTTTCAAAATAATTTTTGACTTTACATTTAATATTGTAGTAATAATCCTGTAGTAGTTGTCGTTTTACCTTTTAGTCTGAATATAACTTAATACCACGCAATGTAAATTAAGTGAGAACAATCTTATACCGACATTTTTATTTTAGTGTACCTACTATATTCACTGTAATTAAGTAACATTTATAAATCAACAAAAATTATTAAGTCGAATAAATGTGTTTACATAAACCAATTATGAATGTTTGGAAACATAATATTACATTAATATTATTTACATACCGGCCACCGCAAAATACACCGCAATATTTGACGTTGTGTATTAATATTTTCAACTCCGCTAAAAATTTCTCAAATTATTCAAATTAGGTACCTACGTTATGTTTGCATAAAAAATGTGTTATATTAAGTAGTTTTGAATACAAATAATATGTAGAAAGCCATCTAAATTTGTTTCGACTATTTTATGTGCTAGTCATTAAATACATAAAATAGGCTAAACTAAAAATAATTCTTTCGTGACGATAATTTTATGGTTAATTTAAAACTCTTATGTCAACAGTTTATTTTATATTTTTTATCATGACGCCTCACTGTCACCTATATAGTATCCACCAATATAAATCAACATCAATCTCTTCATGGATAGGTACAGCCGCTGTCTTACAAATCATATTACATATTACACACTAATTGCAGATAATTTCAATTGAAAATAAAGTTTATAAGTTATAGCATATGGAAATGTTTTCATCATTGTGTGCCGTTGATTATAACAAATATGTAATGCTGTAAAGCGGCACGAATATAAAAAAAACAGTCTCTCTGCTGTATATTTATAATTAAATGGCAAGTCATTGAGGAGGACGTCCATACTTGTCTAAATATAGAGAATTCAATTAAAGAAGAAATACTGATATATGCGTAGGTACCAGTAATAGTAATACTACACAAAGATAGAATCCAGACTTGGGAACCCATTTAAAATTTTTTAAAACTGTAAATTTAAGTATGAATTGAGATATTATATCTATATCTATATATATTTATATACAGTAGAAGCCGCTTATTATGAGCACTTTTGGACCAAGATGAAATGTGCCAATTAGCCAATTGTTTCTAATAAGTAATTGGTTTTATTTATTATGAAAACATATTTAAAAAATGTATCCACTATAGTACTATGAAAAAAAAACTATTTATATGTTATGCAAAATATGTATTTATCGACGTCTGTTTTTTTGCGTCAAGTAACTTGATGACTTTGGTTTCGTAAGAATAATGTTGCTCAAAGCGTTGTTCATCTGCGCGGTGCTGGACTGATCTGAGCTTTCATAAGTTGTTTGCTTGATAGGGGTGCCTCGCTGTTTTCTTCTTCATCATAAGTATCAGCCTGTTCAATTATTTGAGGATTCATAACCGCATTACAGATCTCTTCTTCGGTTGGTACCTCTGTAACATCGATGTTTGAGTTCACTTCAATTCAATCTCCATACATTGTTTCTGAGAGTTTGACTGGTTTTTTGGATTTCGTCGTCAACATTAGCCCTATTCAAATAACCGATGCTTTGTTTCAATAATCCGATTGATTTTCAATGTTTTAATATATAACCGGTTCGTCCCCATACATTTTGTTTCGATAACGTGATTGTATCAATTATCCGTGATTTCTAATAAGTAGGGCGCGGATTTTTATGTAATAAAAAAGTCAAAATATGTAAATATTTATGTTGTTATTTTTGCCGAAATATGTATTAAAAATCATGAAATATTTAACAACAAAAAATTAATTTTTAATCATCTAAAAAAAGTAATATATAGAATTCTGTTACATAACATATTTTTTTTTTTTTTTGTACTTTAATTTATTCATCTCCATTGCAGTCGTCTTCGAAACAATTTGAAACAATGTACATTTGGAGATTTTCAAATTTAAATGTGCGGCGGTTAGGTCTTAAAATTGATTTGTATCTGCTGAAAAAGCGTTCCACGTCAACTGTGGTTAATGGGACATATTTCATATTTGATATATCAGATGGTGCAAATTCAATATCCATTCATCCATTGTTTTTATTTGTATTTAGAAGAATATTTCTAATAGTTTTTATGTGTTGTAAACCAACATTTTGAGCTAGTACGTCATTTAATTTATTTTTTATTATCACTCTAGATTCTACTTGGACTTCACTAAGTGTATTTGCTGCATTTTTCACTATTTCTAGGCTTTTAACTAATGTGAGATTCGATGTTTCTAATTTTTTTACGACTTCAACCAAAAAAACAAAAATTTGCTAAAATATATGCTAAATTATTTTTTAGCTCGTTATTTTGCATAATATCTTTTGCTTATGCAATAGAAATTGCATTATCCGAATCAAGATTTGAAATGACGTCTTTAATTTTTTCAAAATTGTTTGAATAGTATTTAACTGCTGCTAACCACGTTCCCCACCAAGTAATGATTGGCTCAGGAGGATGGCATAAATTAAGGATATAACTCCTTCAATTTTAGTACTAGGAGCTTTAAGGAATACTTCTTTATGGTAGCAATTAATGAATTAACAAGTGGAAACTGTGCTCTAACTGTTTCAGCTACACGATGAAATCCGTGCGCTAAACATGTTAAATGCAACATTTTCGGATAAAATGTAGTTAGAACCTTTCCAACTTTTACCATATATGGTGCACCATCCGATAAGAACAACAAAACATTTTCGTGATGTATTCCTTGTGGCCATAATAAGCTCATCGCATCATTAAAAAATCTTGCGATTGTTTGATGATTGCACTTAGTTAGTTCACCACAGCTTAAAACAATTGATTCGGAATTTAATTTTCCTACTATACAATTGGCGATATAGCGACCATCTACATATGTAGTTTCGTTAACTGAGACCCAGATAGGACCATTGCCAATGATATCTCGAATTTTAGAAAGCGTTTCATTATAAATAACTTCAACGTAATTTTTTCGAAGAGTGCTTTCTTCGGGAACAGCTTGCCCAGTGTACTTTTTCAAGAACGTTTTAAAAGTTGGATTTTTTAATTTAGTAAGTGGGATGTCAGCCTTGATTAATGTTCTACATAAATCGGTATCAAAAATTGACTTACTATTCGAAGATGAAGTGGTGATGAAATTCTGATTGAATTTAATTTTTCTCACTTTATTTTCTTTATGCTTTGATGTGTTTATGTGCTGAGTTATTAAAGAACGTTGCAAACAAGATACAGATTGTCCATAAGCTACACAAAGTAACACGCGCCCATCACTCTTAAAAGTTTCATTAGGGAATTCTAAAAGGTATTGAGCTACTTTTGCTTTTTTTGTTGAAGGAATTTTGGGCATATTTTTTATCAGTGTTATACACGCCAGGCACAATTAAACAAATATAAACTCACTTACAACGTAAAAAAACACGTACGAACGCTGAACGAATAAATATACACGCACAACAGCACAACAGCAGACTGAATAATACTAACACTAACCGATATGGCGACATCAAATTTACGACGCGCGATGTCGATAAAGTCGATAAACGTCGATAATTGGTTATTTTTAACATTTAAAAATTTAATAAGTACATCAAAAGTCGTAATCAATATTTACGACGTCGATAAAGTCGATAGATGGTTAATTTTAACATTTCTGAAAATTTAATAAGTACCTACATTTATAAAATATGAAATATTTGCAAAATATGTACTTATTAATAAAATATTTAGAAATATGTATTTACAACCAATATGTGAAAATATGTAACATAAAAAATTGTCATTTTATTCAGGGTATTATGAAACGTGCTTATTTTTAATCAGGACAAAGATATCTACATTCAATAAAAATATGTATTTACATAAAAATCCGCGCCCTACTAATAAGCGACTTCTACTGTATATATATGTTCAAAGTATTATACATATAATATAATAATTATCAATACGTTATGCCGTTATCGAATGCATAAATTAAAACACACGGTTTTAAATGGAAATATATGGACATCGCAAATTCGATTTGATTATAAATATAAATACGATAATATACTGTCAACTTACTACATGATAACCCAGTTTTTATTTATGGCTTAATTAATAACCTTTGAAAAAAAACACACATCAGTAACACAGCTTTAATTTAATAAAAATGTTTTTCCAACAATGAAAATGTGAGGTGTAATAAATTGAGAAGTAAGACAAACTTTTGTATCCGTAAAAATTGTTGAAAAAAGGGAGAGTTTTATGTTGGAAACAAAAAGGATGTCAAACAAATCAAACCTCAGATAAATCTTTACTCAGAATAGTTTTCCGATGATTTTATATCATTAAATACAAATTTAACTCATTCATTATAGTGACCCACTCGATCCCTATTACATAACAGAGCGATTTCTACTTGCCAACCTTTTATTTTTTAAGTTAAAAATATTTCATTATAAACAAACATATAACAATGAATTAAAAGACTATACGATTTTCCAATTCCATAAAAGTAATTATATTTGAATACAATAAAATTTACCGAATATTCAATATTTATATAAACACTGCATACATTTCTAGCGTCAAATAATCATTTCAAAAACGGCCTGAATAAACATTGTATTGTATCACATCTCATATCACATTCACTGGGATGATGGGCTCCCAAATAATTTTAAAGTGAACAACACACACAGTATCTATTCAATAATGAAAATAAAAAATGCAAACAATCGCAACTTCCTATTGAGATTCGAATGAAAAAATAAACAACTAATGTGATATCTCGAGATCTTTAAATCCAGTCCTTGGATCATATACCTAAGATTCAGTAGTTGTGTGACCTCTGAAGCACTGTCAAACTTTTGCTGCTGGTGAACCTCTGGTTGCAAGCGTCTCACGGGTACGGTTTTTTCTTGTATACGTCCGACGGTGTGTCGTCAACGCGTTGCAATTTTCTTCAGTTTTCCAAAATAATAGTTTCAGTGATGCTAGGGCGTCAACGTCCTACTTAAATTATTTTTGTTTATAACTCATTTGTATTCGTATTTCGTAATTTGACGTGATACTAGACTCTTCTGTGCATGATATATTATAATTTATTTTTATCGACAATATTTCAATCCAGTATTTTTTTATACTAATTCTTAAAACTCTTATAAAATAAAAATTAAATAATTAATTGGAATAATTAAGAAGATATAACGACCGTTACTAAGGTATCTGAATAATTGTCACTTGATTTTTGAATTACATACACAAAACATTTTATTTTTGATTTAGGTTTAAAAATTATCAATTATAAAAATATGTATTCAAACGCATAACAATAATCAAAACTTATTTTATTTTGTAATACTATACCTATAAAATATATTTATTTAGCTATATATATCTGTAATTATGTACTGAACATAATTAAGTGGGTAGTATAAATTGCATAGTTTACTTCAGGTTTTATGTAAAGTGTTTAAATTAATGTTTCAAGTCTGAAATATTCATATAATATAATATCAATATTATTTCACAAATACACGAAACATTGAATTATTTTTAATACAAATATTTATAATTAACTTATTAAGTGGTTACATATATTTTGGTTTTTACTTAGTTTTTTACTGTTCAATTGTAAAAATAAATTACATGACCGATCGCACAATTTCCACTTGTCAACTTTAAAGTTTATTCATAGGTATAATATTATATTATATAATAACGATCTTTTCCCTGAACTCTGAACATAATTTTATGTTTCGTTTTCGTAATATCAAAATCAATACAGTCAAAATAAACCATAGAATATTGTTACTAATAAAAGGTATAAGACGTATGATTCTATGCATATAATATTATGTACATCTGTCATCAGGGCCGTTTTAGAAATATTTTTCCCACAAACATTACGCGTATCATTTCGTCTAAGGTTAGGTAAGGATCGTACAAAAGAATCCCGGACATTCAGTCAATTTCTAATACTTTATTCCGGTAAATAAAAATAAGAATTTTTAAATATTATAAGAGTATTATATTCTTTTAAAAATCTTCACGTAATAAATTATATAATCAACAATAAAAACATCCAGTTCATTTTTTAAGTAATTATGGCGGCAATACTCGCGGCAAAATTGTTTTTATCAAATTATAAAAATTAAAATATTGAACATCTTTGGTTCATTTGTAATACGACTTTACAAATTTTCTCAACTAACTTCACCTCCGGGAACTAAAATTAAAGTGTCCTGAGCCCAAATTTAGATGGAGGAGAAGATCCAGTGTTGTTCTTAGCTATATTTTCAAAGCGGGTGATAAACCTCAACGTATTTCCATCCAAATATTGTTTCATATTATTTCAGTACTGCAACATGAACGCATTTGATATACCAATAGTATAATACGTTTATATCTCAGGTTTAAAAAGATTTATATTTTGAATAATTAAATTTTTAAATGCCTTAAATGTTGTATTTTTTGTATATTACCTATTGACGATTTCAATTAATCTAATATTATGAGATAGTTATGTCATATTATTTAATTTTAGCTAAAATTTTCTTTAGCAAAGCAAGTATACGAAACTGAAAAACAGATTTTGTCGTTTTGAATCTAAATAGAATCGCATTAGCTATGAAAAGCGAAGTGAAAGTTTCAAACCAATATCTTTAATAATTCATTCATTACAGACTTTTTAAGTTGTACACCATAAAAACACACACACTCACATATGTGTAAATAACAATTAAATAATTTGTAAGTGAAAATTCATTTAAATCTTCATGAGAAAAGAACAACTATAGGTTACAATTTAAAAAACAAATCGCTAAAACTTTGTATATAGTTGAAAAAAATGCATTCCTGTTCAGAAAATATTCGATTTCGATCACTTTCCAAAGTACAATTTGATTTAATCGAATTATAATAAAATACATTCACGTGTGAAAAAGAAAAAAATTAAAAATCAAGACCCCGAATTGGCAAGCGTTTTGTAATTTTATTGTGAATGTATAAAATGTCACGAGTAATTGTAATGAACCAATTCAAACTTGGGTGATTACATTTGACATTAATTGTATTGTAATTTTTTTTTTTTTTAACAATATGATTGTATCATTATATGCTCGAACAGCCTATAAAAAAAGGCAATACTGATGCGTTAACGTCGTATGCCCGACTTTACACATTTACAATAAAATTTTCAAAGATTTTGTGACGCGTTGGCCAGAAAAACCTCGCAAGAGTCCTGTACGGACCCGAGCCACAATCAAATATCAAACACAATTTCCATAATTTCCTCCTATTATAGAGACGCGATCTTTTGCATTATTATTGGAAACACAAAAAACAAGATCGTTATAATATTATCATAATTGTATTGTCGAAGAGAGTTCCACCAAAAAAAAAAAAAAAAAACAAAAAAAACAGCCGTGTTTACCTGTGTCCAGACAAATTCCCATAGTCCCATTCGCCGGGTTTCAATTCGAACGGCACGACTCGCGGTCCGCGGGCATCACGTCTACGGTCACCCTGTGTTGGCGGACCCGGTGGACCCTGTTCGGTCGCACTGTTGGCGGCCCTGGCGGACCCTGTACGGTCGCCCTGTGTTGGGACGCTTGGACGGTCTGGCGGGCTCGACGGTTACCCACGGGTACGGGTGGGCGCACGCCGGCGTGTGTGTCCGATTTAACCGTGATCGCTGGGGTCGCACATGTCCAGACACCGACGCCGCCGCCGCCGCCGCCGCCGCCGCCGCGATAAAAACGATACTGTTGCGGTACTGGCGGTATGGCGGCCGGCACGCTGTGGCGGTGGCGACTCGGAAGCGGGACTCAAACGACGGCGGTCAGGTCGGGCCCGGTCGTGCCGGTCAATCTGTCCGAAAACCGTGGTCGCTATTGTTATTCTTTTTTTTTGTATTTGTTTACTCTCTTACCACCGGAGAGACACCGCGGCGACGGAGATTACGACAACCGTCTTATGGTGCGCGGTTCGGCGGCGGACGATCGGCGGCTAACGGTGCCGGACGAACACTGCTGGCTCGGCGGGTGTACGCGTGTGCCTACCTGCCGGCTTTTATTCATTTTTCGCTATACCACAATTACGAGTCGGTGTTGACCGTAGGCACCGCCGCCGCCTCGACCAACCGCGCCGCCCGCGGGGACGCCTATCGTCGCGCCCTCGGCGACCGATGCTTACGTTCCGTCCTCGCGTCATAGTATTAATGTCATATCGGAATTGCGTGTGCGCGGGAACGAAATAAATCACTTTTTTTTTTTTTTTTAGAAAATCACAAAAGCACTGCGAGAATAGGCGCGTTTTCGCGGTGGTGTACTACACGTAAGTTCCTACACGACGTATAGCAGGCGAAAATCAGTCCTGGGCATCAGGGCTCGCAAACGTTCTAATAACGTCACGGTTTTAACGTTGTACATGGCAAAACCTATTGAAATTTGTAAACGTAATTAAAACTGGAAACGGTAAACAAAAATAATTGAATACCACAAAACAAAACATAACGATAAACAAAATGTATTATAATATATCATTAACCCAAAAATAACGTAAAACGAAATAATTTAAAATCCGTTTACTCAAAAGCGATAATATTGGTTTCGTAAAAATATAATTATTTCACACGATTTATTTTTATCTTCGCAATCAATCTAAAAATTTATTAATATTTTGTATCTGGACTATTCCCCTTATTATTTATTAATTTTAATGATAAACACATAATGTATATAACGTTTTCAGTTCTAAATAGCGATAAACGCAAAACTTATATAACGTTTAGATTATAAATAATGGAAAACAAAATTTTGATTTCAAATACAAGGCCTACTGGGTATGCATACGTAAGCTCCTACACGAAAAAAATGCATATACAATAATATGTTAATTCTTACACAGATAAAAATTATAACGAATACAAATTTTCTTTCCGTTTTATTCGGTCTTTGAACTGACAACTTAGTTGTTGACGTTAAAATTTGTTTGTTTTTATGTTTTGTAAAAAAAGTCTAATACAATTTTTAATTGAATCCGGTCTTTATTTATATAATTCACAGTCTACATGATATAGTACGCATATGATTTATAAAATAATAATTATAATAATAATTCAAATTAACTTGTATGTGGCTTATTGCTAAACACTTCACATAGTCATAAAATAGTCTTTTTTTAAGACTACCCGCATATTAACTAATTTATTAGTTAGTATATCCAAATTTTCTCGAAATCTCCGTTAACGCGACAGTTGTTCTCTCATACTGATTAACCGTCTATTTAATTTGAACTTGTATTCCACTAGAGCGTCAACCGTGGTTTTAAAATGTCCAAGCACACTTGAAGATCCAAATCCAAGCATCAAGCCAACCAATGCGTGATGAATGTCCCCCCCCCCCAGATGTATTCCATCACCCTCGCGATTATACATGCCTCACGCGTGACAAACATACATTCACTGTGTTATTTTTTAAATTTTGAGCGGAGTAAAGAATGTATTGATTTTACAATAAAGTGTGTGTTTTTTTTTTGTCTATATACACAATAAGTTGACAAAATAATGCTTCGATTTTCTTCATCACTCATTAGTATCTTTTCTGATGGAAAAGTGAATCTAGTTGGTACTTTTGAGAAATCATTTTTGAAAATTCCCCATTGGTTTTAAAAACACCGAGAAAAACAAAAAAAAATTAAGGAAAAACGATAATTTTTACGCAAAACTGGTTTTTGACAAAAACAATTTTGTTTTTGTTGGTGTAAATCAAAAAAAATTACTGTAGATACATAATATTTTCACCAAATGTTTATAAAATCATTTTCTTATTTTATCGTAATTCAAAAGCAAATAACAGTAAAAACTTGAATTTTTTACCGAATGTTAGGATCATCATTTTCTATATACCGTTAAATTTTAAAAATATTTTGACATTTTTTGAGCACAAATTACTTAGTCATGATGAAGCTAACAGTGGTTATTTTATTTAGCATATTAATGCATATTCAATACAATAAACACCTAAAATGTTTATGTTTTATGGTATACAGAGTAATTATTTTATCATAAACCAGTCAATTTTTCATAAGTATTAGGAATTTTTAAATAATTTTTTTTTTAACTTTTAAAGTCATACAATTCTACATTGTTTTATGATTTTGATATTTTTATCTGCCTCCCTAATTCGATAAAACACTATCGACTTTTGATATTCATATTGCAACACCTAATTTCAATAACGTAAATCTATAAACCTATTAATAAAATAATAATTTCAACGTTTACAATAATTTATTTGGATAAACCTTTTGCAACTTATGAATTTTGAAATATTTGTCCCAACTTTCTGCTACTGTGCGATATTTAACAAATCCAGTAGTCCAAATTAATTTTTACCTTGAGTTAACGATAACCAAAACTACTAATATGTAAAACAATTATACTATTTGGAGTTTTCTGTTCCACCATCACCCGCCACTCTACCCAAATACGGAGAAAACACTCAGCTATAAAGTATAAACAGAATCCAATACATTGGACTTGTTGTACCTTTTGCATCATCATTTACCATATTATTATAGTAAACATCAAATGACCTTATAATCATAGGTGCAATTGGGGGGGAGACTTGGAGGGGCTTAGCGCCTCTAATATTAAAATTAACCCCTCCAAAAATTTATGTTTTAATTAAAGTATTAAATCCCTTATTAATTACCTATCTAATCTACATAATACGATAAATGTTGTTTGAAGAAATTATTTTTTAAAGTTTAACAATGATTCATTATTTGTGTTTTTCAAAGTTGATATTAAATCCACGCACTGAACATAATATAGGTTTGATGAAAGTTATAAAAATTACAATGTGAATTGTTATTTGTTTAAATAAACATATTTTTCATTTTAGTAATAGATATACTATAGTATATTAAATATAGGTAAGTGTGTGAGAATAATATGATAAATAGATATATTATATTATATTATATTAGATACACAAAGTAATGAATTTTAAAGGTATTTGAACAAGGTGTGTGTGTGTGGAGGCAGAGACTCCCCTACGTGTCTGTTTCATTTTAAAATATAAAGCCCATTCGAGTCAAAAACTGAAATTGCGCATATATTTATAAGTCCGAGATAAATCTAAGTACACATAGGTAATATTATATTATAGTATAAGACCAATGGTAAATAATTATATTTTAATGTTTTGATTATCTGTATAAGAATTATATATGCATTATCCCTCATTATCTATATACAGGTATCATCAATGATACAATCCAAACCTCTAAAAGTAAATTTAAAATCAACCTTTTCTCGTAACAATACAAAATTATGTCACAGTTTTTTGTATACAGTATTCAAGTATTGTAACATGTTACGTGTAAATAATAAATATGTATATTTTTCCTTAAACAACGAAATTAAAGTATTATGTATGAATTTCTCATTATCATTATTCATTACAAAATTTAAACTATAACCTAAATTATATTATTTAAAATTAAAGCAATTATTTCAATGCAGGTATAATGTTGTAAATATTTAAATTTTGTATTTTAGTTAACATTAAATTAAAAATATAAGCTTCTATCCCATCAGTGTTATTTTAGCCATGGTAAAAGAAGAAAATAAAATATTATCAATTAAAAAAAAAACCCTAGTATAGGTATAACAGTAAATAATAAGTAGTTATTTAATTTATATCTCATCTTAATTGTCATAACCTTGTAAAACTGCAACACATTATTTTACAATTACAGAATTTGGGTTTTAGCATAGTCGTTGTCATTATTGTTGTGAGTGCGTTACTTGTTATTTGTGAATCTACTTAATTTTTACTTTCACCATTTAAAATACCAAAAATACAAAGCACCAGTGAAAAACTTAAACAAATTTTAAACACTACATCATTGTTTCGTTTAATACTTTTAAACGATATTAATGGTTTATAATAATATTTTTAATATTTTATAATTTTAAAATATAGTTTTTGTATTTTGTGTCATATTTTTTCACATTTTTTGTAACATATTTTTGCATATTTTTAATAAATTGAATGCATTTTTTACAATTTTTTATTGCATATAAATCCTAGACCTAGTTGTAGCTAATATAAATTATGATTGGTTCTAGGTTATATTTTCGTATGGATTGCCTCTCTGCAAAAAATTACAAAATTTACAAATTGACTTAAAACAGACAATGCCTTGAATTGTACGAGAAGTATTAGATTGTCTAAAAAAATTAAAAAACAATGCAGACAATGAATTTCACTTTATTTTTGAACAAGTAAATGTAAAATATTATTTATTTTAAAATATTTACCTAGTTACTAACTATAGGTACTCACTTTTGTTTTAAAAAAGTGGTAGAAACATTTGGAATTAGTTTGGAAACAAATTATTGTGGATTAATGAAAAAAAGATAGTTCTATTATAAACAATATGGTATTTGAAAATTATTATAAAATAACAGTTTTCATCCTATATATTGACGGACTTAAGAATAAATTTATAAACCATAGTTCATAAGTCCATTTTGAAAGGTATAAATTGAATTATTTGTTATATAATTTGTTAAAATTTGGTATATTTCCTATTATATTTAGTAAAATAATTTTATTTTTAGGATTTGAATGTTTATTTGATCTTTTTCCACAGACTGACTAGCATCGCTTGCCCTAAAATATAATATCTGCCCCAATCTGTATAAAAATGCCATATTCATATATTATACATTCAGTAGTATTTTGTCTTTAGGTAACATATGTCGGTATGACCACTTCACCTTTTAGTCCTCGTCTTCAAAGACCATAAATCAACAGGTTACAGATCAGACTCGGAGTAAAGCTAACGTGTTGTAGCTACTCAATAATAACATAATAATTTGCAACTGGATACCGATATTATTTTATTAAACAAAAACAAACATATAAAACTCTATGTCTCTATGAAACGCTACACATATCAGTGTCTCGATAGAAAAGCCGCATTGCCTTTTACCGTGGTGCTCACGTTCTTAAATATTATTTATAATGTGCTGTCTCAGCTCATTTACTTCATTGACCTATATTATGAATATGATACTGTCTATTTGATAGTATTATTATTATTATATTTTAATTTATTCGTATATTTCACCAAAACACGTTGGCGCATACAACAGTATTTTATATTCAAATAAAATTTCATTTTAAATTTAGGCTTTTACGTGTTTTTATTGTCCAACGGAACTTACTTTCTGGATATACCTCGTATTATTGCTTTAGTTTTTTCTAATTTCATAGTTTTTTGAAGTTAATGTTTAGTGATAAACAACATGTAATAATACAGACAAAAACAACCGTATTATACAGGCACAAAGTACATTGATTTCAATTTTTTTGTAATCATTAAATTAAAATTTATTTTTATATACTTAATTAATAATTATCTGTAATTTATCTGAATAAAATACTTTTATCTTTTAGGAAGTTGAATTTGATTTGATTAGGTATATTTTATCTGTATCTTAAATAAAATGACGTATAGTTATCTTAATCTATCAGATGATTTTTTTTATTATCTGATCCTAATACTGCCTACATCATGATATAATTATTACTTTTATTTTGGATGCATAAAATAATGTTAGTTTACTTAAATTGCGTGTTAACACTCGGTACCCGCTCACGTTTTATAACATATTTTAAATATTTTTCTTTTTTTATTATATTTATTGTGTGTGTGTATGTGTAATCGCAGCAAAATCATGCATTCATAGTTCTGAAACTTAGTGCAAAGGTAATCCTATACTCGAAAATGTGCACCTCGAAGCCAATTTATTTAATTTTGCATTTAAAAGAGGAACTCACACAGCTAGATGTAAAAATGTAAAAACAATAAATTCCTTAAGAGGATAATTTTTATTTTTAAAAAATGTTGATGTACCTAAATCGAAACTTGAACGAGTAGTTTTTGAGTTATTTAACTTTGTGTACTACGGATAATAGGTCCACGACAAGATGATTGAAAAAACGGAATCCATGGTTATTTGAAAATTATATTTATCTGTTAACATTTTGTAGGTCGTAAAAAATAATTTAAATCTAATTTAAGAACTACATTATTAAATATATTATACATTTATATCGGCTATTTCATACTTTTTTACAACTAGTTTTAAGGTTTTTAATGACTGTTATCCTTATAGTAGATGTGTACTTCTTAATAACTCAGAAACAACTCGTTGAAATTTAACTTTAGACACAGCAACATTTTCAAAAAAAATCATCTGCTATCGATTTACACTAATAAAAAAAGAAAAGGCAGTCAATGAAGAAGTGTGCACCTCGAAACCCACCTCATGGTTAGGTGGGTTACACTTACGACAAAGCGACTTTCCTGTTTTTTGTTTTTGCATCGAAAACTACTTTTTCGGGCTATTTATTCAGGTACCTAAGTTCATACCTATAGGCAGGTTACACACTTTATACTGCTCTATTACTGAGAACACTCCATAAATAAAAAATCAACCGAAACAAATATTGTTAAAAAAAACCGCGCATTTATGCTCTCACTCGTAGTAATATTTTATTATATCATGTTGTCGTACCTCTACGTGTCTATAATATTATGGGTATTTCAAACTGCCCCGAATTATTTTAGTAGGTCGTAATGGAACATTGATATATCCATTATTTTCCAAAGTATACATGTGCGTTATATTACCGATGTCCTCGAATTTATACTATAATGTAAATTGATTTGTTCCGAATGAACATTATACACAATCATATTATAATATAATATATTATATTAGCCATACTTTACCATTATTATTATTATTATTACGGAGTACTGATATTTGTTGATACTAATCAGAGCGTGAGGAATGTTATATTGGTTTTAGTGTCTTACAATAATGCGTTTTATGGAACTTTTTGTTGGGAGTAGGGATTGAATTTTGCTGAAGGGACTTGAACCATCCCTTCACTCTTCTCTCCTAAATGTCTGGGAACACTTTGAAAATTAAGTATTTTATATACATTGCGATATCACAATATAAATATCAGACAATACCTATACGATATTGACTAGGAAATAGCGTTTATGTGCATTATTTTCGGGCAACGACGTATTTAGAAATATTTCCTAGACAGTGACGATAAATCTGAACTTTTTCAGTCATTTTATTGATAAAAATGTTCAATTATTTTACTCGTCGAATTAGAAACGGCATTGCGTTGTGAGACCAATTAGATCTAACCAGTACTGACAACTATACTGATAAATTCATAGGCGCGACTAGGGGGTGCTTGAGGGTTCTGAAGCACCTCCAAACTCTATCTCAGCACCCCCTGACCCTTGTTATAAAACACCAAAAATAATGTGAAAAAAGAGCTGTTACTCAAAGTTATTTCAAATTGCAGTTACAATTCCAATGAGTTTATGTGAAGGCAGTGTTTCAAGTATAAAACGAATTAAATTGGTTGACGTCTATTTTAAATATTGAAAGGGATATGGCAAATAACATAAAAACAGAATCAGTGTTAGATAAATATACAACCCAAAAACGAGGGAAATAGTTTTAACATTAATTTAAATTACACATAATATATTGAACAACATTTGTTGTAACTAGTTAAATATTAGGTATATATTGTAATAATAAGACAATTTTTTACTTTTTAAGCCCACAAAAGGTGATGAGCCGGTAATAATTCTAAATACCTCATATTATACACACGTGCGTAATATTTAATATATTATGACATCGGCGTCATACGTTTAAATTATTAATTCTTTAAATTTTCAATAAAAAAGGCTCGAAATAATTGAGATGGCTATATTACTCATATTATTACCTATGTTTCTTCATCTTAAAAAAATGTACACAATATACTACAGTATAGGATTTATTTATCAAGTCAATCTATTGCAGTAGAAATTTGTGTTAAATCTTGTCGAAATTAATATTTTTAAATTCTATACAAACTCTTATCAATAAATTATGAAAACAAAACTTTTTTCGTAAAGGGAGCTATTGTTGTGTACAAATGGGTTACTAATTTTCAAGTTTATCTCGACTTTGGAATTTCGATTTTTGACCGTTGGACCTTATTTTCCTGCCTTAAAGATTTTAATTATCTTTGTTCGTTCATGTTCGTTGTGAAATTGTGGTAAAACAATAATTCGTGTTGACGTCAGCTGCATCCGTCAATTTATACGCACTAATGTGAACCTATTAAATTCTCGAAGAAACAATAATTTTAGAAACGTTCCCTGTCGTTCTACTAGCATTATAAACATTATGTCTTAATAACTTAAAATTATTCAATTAAGAGAAGTATAAACAAACGACATAATATTATTAAAAATAATGACCACATCTGTTGATAGTTCATAACAATAAAACTAAAAAGGCTATAAATTAATTCCACCCGAAAACGGTTGAATTTGATAAAATTTACACTATATACGTCAATTATTATAAAATATCTACCAATATAATACATAAAATCAAATAAATAATTGATCAAAACATTACAGGGATAATATTTTGTAATTTACAATATCGATTTTGTTAAGTAAAAAAGTATGCCATACCGTTTCACAGTTCCGCCATTTTCAGTAGGTTTTCGTTGTACTCACACAAAAAAACGACCTCTAAATAAAATGTCAAATTAAAAAATAATGAGGTCATGTAAAACTTTTAGAACACCACTCCTAATAAGACAGCTGAAAGATGATAACAGATAAAATACTTGGTATCAAAAAAAAAAAGAAAAACCTATTGTAAATCAAATACATTTCACACTTCGCTAAAAAATAATAACAATATTATAAGTTCTTTCGAGTGATTTTGTAACCTTCAATTATTAATGAATCAAATCGTTAGAGTATAAACAATAATATAAAAAAATAATAAATATTTTAATTTATTCAAACACGATATCTAACAAAAACATACATCATAAAACTAAAGCTCTAATCGATTCGATCGCTTAGATAAAAACCTAAAATATTTCACAGTAATGTGAGGTCTCATACGCAAACAGCCTTGTTAAGTATCTGAGCAAATGTATTTAAATACCGTGTTGGATGAATTTGTATTTAAAAACCAAATACTATTATTTTAATACTTATTATCGTTATTTTTTCAATAAATGATTAATATTTCATATTTTTTTTTTCTAGTCAAAAGTAAAACCGTTGAAATCGTGTAACCAATTAATACAGCCTTCTAAAGAAAACGTGAAAGGAAAACACTGTTGTTGATTATCATTTACATCGAATTATTAGTTAAAACCTGTTTTTTTTTTAGTTTTTTTCAAAATTTACTTACAGTGTTAAATACAATTTTTAAAAGTAAAATTGCATTTACTAAATATTGCTATTTTGCCGTTAGTGAGTTTTTGCTTTAAGCCGACGATATATTAGTATATTGTGATGTAAATTGATAACTATAAAGTAACGGCTAATTGGATACGGGTTTCGGGTACATAACATAATATGCGTGCATGTGTCGTATGTAAATAACTAATTGTCCAGCCAAGAATTGCCTGAGCCAAATATTAAGTTAAGATTAACCTCAAGTTATTTACATGTATCTAATCCACCTATAGGTAGACAATCCACTGCATCGGATCGTGGACAATATGCGAGCAGTTTATTATCGGTTGTTCTTTATAGACATTTTAAATTTAAATTTGGACATCATAATATCGAAAATTTTCAAATTATTTTGTGTTTAAAAATGTATAAAATGTCGTATTTTTGTATCTAAGGATTGCAAATTAAAAGTAAGGTTTCTTATAAGTTATTCTAAAAGAAGTTTAAAAAAATTAAAGATATAAAGGCTCATTTTTTTTTTTGATAAGCAATTAAAGTTCAAATTTTGACCAAAATTTATCAAAATCTCGATTGTTTGTAAATTATTTTGTGTTTAAAAATGCATAAAATGTTCAATTTTTATAGTTAGAAAGTACAAGAAACTTTTTTTTTTAGACATTTGGAGCTCAGATTTTGACAAAATTGGATATTTAAACGAAAAATTTTATTTGTTTTTACAATAAATGCATACAGAATTGTAATAGTCACAAACAATAATAAGTAATATAATACATAATTATAAGTTCAATATTTACAATACAAAATATCATTATTTTTTATGAATAAGAAAAATAGGAATCAATATTTTCTCGCAACAAGCCTTATTGAAGTGGTGGATTATCATCATAGTTAGTGAGAAATCTTGTAATTCAAAACATATTAATCGTAAGGATTTGCAACTTTTTGTCATTACGTGTTTAGGTGAATAATTATTTTCTATACACTATGAAATTTTCAAAATATTTGTACTCATCGAGCTATTGGCATGACCTTCTCAAAATTGTTCTATAATATTATGTATTACCGATTTATAAATAAAAAAACAACGATGTAATAAATAATAATAAAATGTATGCAATGTTTTTAATAGAAAATAATTCAACATACCGTATTACTCGTAGAAAAATAAATAAATCGTGATGATACTGAATAAACAATTTATAAAAATAGAGCTGTCAATAAAGCCTTACGGTGCTGATGGTGGGTCTCCGCTCAGAATCGTTTTTCGTAAACAATGATTCATCGTTGAATTTAAATCGAACACATGCATTAAGAGTGACCCACTGACCTACTGAATTACGCGCTTAAAACTTACTGTACAGCAGAGTGACTTCCTCTTATTTAATTTCTTTTATTTTAAATATTATGTAATTTTCTCACTTTCTCGGCCGTCAATAGTTCTGAATACCTCATATTATACACACGCGCGTGATTTTTTTATATTATGCCGTCCGCGTCATAAGTTTAGATTACTAATTCTTTAAATTTTCAATTAAAAAAAAAGCTCAAAATAAGTGACGTGGTGATATTACTCAGCAGCATAATATTATTCCTATGTTTCTTCCTCTCAAAAGTATAAGATTTATTTGTCCAAGTCAATCTATCGCAATGGAAATATTATGTGATAAATATAGTTAAAATAAATATTTTTAAATTCTGATTTTTACATTAAGCCGTTTGTACCGATACTTGAAACATTGCAACATAAAAAACTGAAATATACGTATTTTGACCCGACTTATTATTATTAATTTAATATATTTATATATTAGTTTAACAAAGACATTGCAACGAAAAAAAATCCCATAGAGAGAATGGATTATGTTTCAATTATTTTTCTTGTTTCATTGTGAAACAACAATACACATATTGTTATAAAATTGATTTAATATTGTTAAATTTATAGAAAATAATTTATAGTTAATGAATTATAAAAAACATGTAGATAAGTAGATACAGTATAATATTATGGCGTATAAACATTTCAACATCAATATGATTAAAAAACCGAAAATATGACCTCAACGTACAGGGCCCTATATTTCGTACAAAAAACAATTCTGAGCGGAGACGACTGTCAGCATATTGTATTTCTAAGGTATAATAAAAGGTAATATTATAATAATATACACATTTTTGTTAACATATTTTAAACTTTAAATGCTTATACAAAAAATTAACAAAGGGAGTCATTTTTTAATTTTTTTTTTGATCTAATTTTAAATAGTTTTCTTAGTTACTCAGTCAATAATAGTTCTGAATATCTCATATTATACATATGCGATTAATATTTAATATAATATTATGACGACTCTGTCATAAGTTTGAATTTTATTAATATTTTCAATTTTCAATAAAAAAAAAAAGGCTGGAAACAAGTGAAATAGTTATAAACAGAAAACCATTGCTTATGCTTCTTCCTCTTCAAAAAATATACACAATAAGTTTACAGCAGTATGGAAATTATTTTTCAAGTCAATCTATCGCAGTAGAAATGTGTGATAAATCTTGTCAAAATTAATATTTTTTAAATTCTGATTTTTACATTAAAACGTTTACACCGATACTTTATTATGTAATATTTACAATTGAAAAATACTATTTTTAACATATTAATTAAGATTTTAACAAAGACATTTAGAGATATAAGTTTGTATTATAAAGTGGTATAAAATTGTATTATACTCATGATTTAAAATTATTTTATATAGACGGCATAAAAATACAATTATTAATTATTATTGTTAATAATAAATTTAAATATAATTTGCTATGAATTGTAACATTATATTAAATTAAAATTATTTTTGTTATTAATCGATTTAATTGGAAAATTTAAACGAACAAAAACAAAAACGGAACCACTTTTATTTATTTTATTGAATGAAAACGAAATAGTTGGCCAAAAATATTTTTTGTTCTCAAATGGAAATATTTAATATAATATACATTTTTAATTAAAAATAATAATTATTATTACAAGACTATTAGATTAAATTTTATTATAATTATGTCAACTTAACCTAATTTAAAATTAAAGAATTAAAAATTTTAATTTTAAATAATAAGATCATACACTATTAATAGGTAGTATTCATAACTTACAGACGCCAACGATATTAAAATATATATATATTGGCATTTATGACTAAATTACCAACTTTTTATGGTATATGAAAATTTAAAATTGTAATAAGTAAATATTATAACATGCTATGCTTACATATTATAAATTGTTATAAAAAAATTATACATTTTAAAATAACAAAATTGACTGATTTTAAATAATCATAAAACATAGGATCAATATTAACCAGTCTTATAAACCAAAGAAAATAGTAAAAGAACTAAAACCATTAACCACAAAACATCATTTTGGTTTGAAGCTCTGGTTGTATTTAAAACCTTTTCTGAAATTAAACCATTTTAAAATTGGTTGATAGTTTTGGAACCTGCGTTCAACTTCAAATGATTTAAGGTACTGCAAAACTGGTATAATATACTAGAATAATAAGGTATTATTTCTAACCTTTTGGATCCAAACCCGTGGACTTACAATATTAACAGTGAATGTTTCAAAAATACACAAAACCTGTACAATAGCGCTGAAATAAAACTATAACTAACTAAACAAATTGAATTTTAGGTCTATATATAACTAACAATTGTTCGCACAAACTCATCATTTTTAAAACCAATAACTTTAAATGTTTCTATGATTATACTATTGTCTTATAATATCGATGACTATTTATTTATTTCTGTTAGAAGTCTACAATAAACTATTACAGGATTACATGTACTTGCCTATTTATTTTTTATTTGTAATAATAAATTATGTAAAATTGTAATTGAAATAGTACAAACTGTCCGCAATTTTCAGTTTTCCACGTGACCGCACAAAGTGTCCTACAACCCTTAAATATGACCTACAAATATTTTGACACAAATATGATTAAAAAAAAAAAAAAAACTGAAATAATGACGTCTCTGCGTATTTCGTACGAAAAACGATTTTGAGCAGAGATCGACTGACAGCTTATGCTTCTGAAGATATTGTTTAATAAATATATAATTCCTGTTAAAAATACGGAAAGGTGAGTTAATTTTTTTCGAAAACCAATTGAATATATTTCATAATATTTTTAGCTGATATTAACTACCTACTACAAGTCAATACTGACAAACAGTAGAACGATGTGAATAGGTTCGTGGAATACATCGGTAGTTTAAAATCAATATTTACATTTTTTAAATGTCATTGTCGTGTGTAGTAAATAATAATATACGTAGTCGCCAAAAGTGTCGAGTCCTTACGTGAATAATACTTTTACTAAAACAACGAAAGTTTTTATTTTTTGTTTAAATATTATCCGATTTCATCAAAATTTGAACTTGTAAAAAAAAATTGACATGTGTCCTATTCTACATTTTCAGATCGCCACAATAAAAACTCGTGTGGAATCTTGTATTACATGTTCAAACAATAGGTGTTAAAATTAAAAATATTATGAATTTTAACTGCTTGTGTAATAGCGCCATGTGAAAAATACTGTCTGTATAAAATAATTTACAAATATTCATGATTTCGTAAAATTTCGTAAAAATTTGGACATTGAATTCTTATAAATAAAAAAAACCGTGAATATTGTGTATTTTTGACATTTTTATATTTTGCAATAAACAATATATTTTGTGTCACATTTACAAGCTTTTGTAGTCCAAAGCATATTTTAGCATACAAAGTAGGACTTACATTTAAAATCAAAATTTTGTTTTACGTTATTAACAGTTTAAACGTTATACAATTTTTGGGTTTATCGTTTATCGTTTATCATTAAAAATAATATCTAATACCGGGAATGGCCCGGATACAGAATATAATAAATTCTTGGAACTATTGATTGCTGAATCACGTGGAATAAATATTTCTACGAAACCAATATTATAACTTTTAAATAAATGGATTTTAAATTATTTCGTTTCGAGTTGTTTTTTATTTAATGCTATTCTATTAATTACGTTTTGTTCAATGATATACTATACATTTTGGTGTTATGTTTTATTTTGTGGTGTACCGTTTTCCGTTTTAATTGCGTTTACAAATTTCAATCGTTTTTGTCGTTACTATAACGTTTACAAGCCCTCGTACAAAGTACATGACACTAGTGCCCCCCTCCCCAGTGGTGGGTGATCCCGCCACCACGGAACGATGACTGGTGCCAGTGTACCACTGACCAATAACTGCCACTGACATTCTCACAATGACCCAAATTGCTTTAATCAATGGCATCATTTCGATTTTTAACTGGAGGGGCAAAAGTTTTGACCGGCCCACGTATCTGGGCCAAACATAATAATTAGAAAATGTTGGCACGTCACCCGAAAAAGGTTCGCCATCCCTGGTATAACCTTTTTGGGAAACGCTTAAAATACTCATATTGAAAATATTAGGTACAACATTAAATTATCGTGTAAAATATGTTATATTCAATAAGCCTAGTCTCCTTCCAACAACTTTTTTTGTGTGTTGAACATAAAATTCTAAATATTAATAATCACTTCATACAATGCATGTCTTTGATTCCATTATGTTTAAATATATTAGTACAATTAACACTCGATTTGTTAAAGATTTGTCGTATACTTATCTTTCGATGGTACACTTCTGCCTAATTTTGAGAACTCAGACGACCACGAATCAACCGGTTACAGAATTGTTCTCAAAATGTCGGTATGACCACTTCACCTTTTAGTCCTCGTCTTCAAAGATCATAAATCAACAGGTTACAGATCAGACTCGGAGTAAAGCTAACGTGTTGTAGCTACTCAATAATAACATAATAATTTGCAACTGGATACCGATATTATTTTATTAAACAAAAACAAACATATAAAACTCTATGTCTCTATGAAACGCTACACATATCAGTGTCTCGATAGAAAAGCCGCATTGCCGTTTTACTGTGGTGCTCACGTTCTTAAATATTATTTATAATGTGCTGTCTCAGCTCATTTGGTTCATTGACTTATATTATAAATATGATACTGTCTATTTGACAGTATTATTATTATTATATTTTAATTTATTCGTGTATTTCACCGAAACACGTTGGCGCATACAACATATTACATTGACTAAATTGAAGACTTTCCTTCGTCAATCTGAAACATATTTTGTATTCGTTCGTTTTTAAATTAAACATAAAATAAGTATTCGCGAATTTATTAGTTTTAAACATTATTTAAAAGAAAACTTATGTCCGTGGATTTAAATCATCTTTGAATACAATATTATCATGGTGTATTTTTGGTTATTTATTTTTGATATATAAATCATCTGCCTCTTATACATTTTTTCATTATTTTATATAAAATAATTATATATTATTATCATGACGTCATATTATCATGACTTAATATTATACACTTATTCGATCATACTCGCGTGAACTCTCACCTCCAGCTCTGCGGTCTTTGGTGATCCGACAAAAACACGCAATGTAATATATCTCGTAAAAATTGCATGTCGGAGAACTAATAAACTATTATCATTATTATTACTCAGAAGAAAAAAACACACACGTGCGCGCCAAATTGCGAACTAAATGGGTATCTACCATTTTCTATCAGAAACCACGCTCTCGGAGTTGAAAATCGAAGAATAATTTTTCTACGTACTATATAAAAAGTGTCACCAGACACAAAAATGAAAGTCACAAATTCGCGTCGTGTGATAGACGCAATCCGTCGATCAAAGCAGTGAGATGTCCCTTCTTCCCCACCTCACAGCTCCAACCACGGTACGTTTCCGAATAAATTCTTATAAAATAATATTATACTACACTTGTCGACAGAGCATAACGTATTATTATAATATTATGACGTACAAATTATGTCCACGACTCACACATGTGCCTATATATCGTTATATTATTATTATTACTATAATAATTATAGTGACGAGTTGTAGATTTCGATTTATGTACATTATTTTTATACATTAATAATAATAATAACACGTAAACGGTTTGCGATAATCGGCGGGACGGTAATATTTTATTGAGACCAAGCACTATAATAAATATGATAATATATTATTATTATGAATTTCGCTTGTTCGCAAACGATAATAAATTAAGAAAAAAACGACAACCGCGAGAACAACAATTTATTATTGTTATTATTATTATTATTTTACCAAAATACGAGTGCACGTGTGTACTACCCACTAGACACGTAAACTATTACTGCTGCAACTGCAACACACCAATAATATAATATTATTATCATCGCTCACGTGAGATTGCATTCAAAGTGCAGCGGGTAGGTAAATATTCGAACGCGTTCGATGGATTTGCTTATACATATATAACATATGCATATACATAGATAACCATATATTTAAGACGATTGTCTCAAAAAAAAAAAAAAATAATGGTTGAGTGGGTGGGCACCGGTCAATGGATTTAATATGATAAAAAGTTTTTAACAATAATATTTATTCGGGCAACGTCGAATTGCACTTGGATTAAAAAAAAGATAATGGTCGAACTGTCCCAATTTAACATCCTCATTAATATGTTTATCTTTATAAAATATATAATTTTGGTAAACAATTAACTATAAAGTCACGGCCTCGTTCAATTTTAATAATATTTCTAAATTATACGAAATCTTTACACAGCAATGGAAAAGCGTATACTAGTAGTTAGTAGTATTACTTTTATATTGGTCTGCATATTAAATATACACAATAAATAATAAATAAATAAATTATATAAGTTTATAATTATATAAGTACTTATAAATATAAATACTTTCGAATTCATATAGGCCGAGTGCAGTATCCGAGTGCAGTTCGATCATTACCTATGTTTTGTCCGAGTGCAGTTCAACCATTACCTTTTTTTAAGTTTTTAACTCAAGTGCAATTCACCTATCCCGATTTATACTATTGAATAACAAAAAAAAAATGTAGACTAAAAGCTTTGGGTAAGTAATCAAATAGTAAGTTTGCTTCAGATCTGAAAATATTTCAGCACTCTACTGCCATGATTTATGTTTATACTTGTCACTTTGTCGTATATAATATAGAAATTATTGTCATTTTCACTATAGGCCAATTTATCATTGATCAAGTATAGGCATCTATAACCTTATAACCTATATGGTTATAAGATTAGATTTTTTTTGTGAGCCGGGTGATTGTGGCATCAACAATACGAACGGACATTGCTTTAGTATTAGTTTAGAAATATTTACCATATGATGTAAAATTAATTTTTAAATATTGACAGCTGCACCCATATTTAATATTATATAACGATGAAACATCATTAAAACAAATCTCGGAAATCTAACATTTCTTTGTTGATTCCTCGAAGACGTTTCTAATCAAATTATAGTGTTGAAAAACTACTGTAAACGGTGAATAGAAATCCATTTATTACTAAGGCTGAGATTTTGATGCACTTTGCATTGTTTCTCTAAGCTACGCGATACTCGTTTTATAGCATATGCATTTGATGTATTTTGAATCAGAATAAGAAGATTTTAATTTGCATTTTTTGACATTTTTAAATTTTAAGGTCATTTTTTTTTTCATTTTTATGACATTTCGGAGTTTTTGAATCCAAAATTTAAATTTGAAATTGGATTTTAAGATTTTTATATGGTTTTTATATAAATTTAACAAATTAAAAAGTAGGTTCTCGTATTAAATTATTAAAAATAATTGTAAACTGTATTGTATGTCTGTATAGATATCACTGTTTTTTTTTCAAATCAAAGAAATCTAAACTGATCAGTTCTGTCCGTAAAACTCTTTTACAGTCCTTTAAAAGTTATTTAATAATTTATCAATTACTCATCATTTACACCAAAATTATTAAGAATAAAAATATATTTTTATACATTTTTCTAGCGCATTATTTAGCATTTTTAGGGCATAAAAGCATTTTTTGGTTTTTTTAAGGTATTTAAGTCCCAGCCCTTGTTATCACTTATCATCAGTGGCGTGATGAAGGGAGTTCAACGATGCCTGGGCATCATGGTGTACATTAATATCTGTCAGTAACATAATGTTTTTTTTACTCATAAATAAGTACATATTTCTAAATTGTAATTTAAGGTACCTAAATCAAAAATCAATTTTAACATTAAAGAGGGAAAAGCCTCTTTGAATTTGCTTATCTTAGATTTAAGTTGGTAAAATATTAGTATAAGTAAATACTTCAATCTACATTAGTTTTTGGTTTACTTCAATTTATGTTTTTGAAAATACTTCAAGGATAATGTGCTTAAGAAAGAGGTTGATGGGTAGGTGCTGAAATTTATGCTATGTATCATGGCTTATAAATAATGTTCGCCGCGCTACTACTTTATTAGTAAATATACAATTTAAATTCTAATTTTGATAATTCATATATAGATTATCAAAAAACGAAAATCTTTAGATATAAAAGTTTAACATAGAAAGTACGTGTATAGACCCTGGGGTACGGTTATACAATATAGTATATACCAAGGGTAACCACATGAATATGTTTGCGAACCATATCAATAAATACAATGATATCAAGAGCCAAAATAAAAGTAAATTTCGGTTTTTCTTAATAAGACACGAGCCGCAAGTTAGCCACCTCTGGTATATACAGTGACAAATTTACAGGAGTAGTCCCTGAGGTCCGGCTCTTCCTCCACTCAAAAAAAAGCTTATGTTATTTTTTTTAAAAAGATTACCTAAAAAAAAAATAAAAATAAACATATAACGTAGCACGTTAATTGATATTTTCTACTTCAAAGAGAATTTATAAATCATATATATGTTTTTGAGCTTTTTCACATAATTTGAAAAATATTGAGTTGCGTGCTACATTATAAGTTCAATTTTTACTTAATTATAAATAATCAAAAAAACAATATTCAAATAAAGCATAATTTTTATTGATTTTTAAATTTTTTCACTGGACAAATAGCGCTAATGGTGTATAAAAATCTTACCCAAATGCTCGCATCTTAAAAACAAGGAGGTGGGGGGAGATGGCAAAAATTTTGTTTAGTCCACATTAGTGCCTGTGGAATTATTTTTCAGAAGAAGAGGGAACCAAATAATAGGTTTACATCATTTATATTATAACATTTATCAATCAATATCATCTATAAAATTATTATACTAATAATATTAATTATATTATTTATTTTAGTATAATATATTATGATAATTTTATTTATCTAATATTATGTTATAGCGATGAATTTAATAGATACCACACTTTGTTTTATGCTTGTGTTCCCGTTATTAATTATAAAATAATGTATACAAGAAGACATGTATATGTCAGTCACCAATATATATATATATATTATTTTATTTGTGTTTATCATAGACATTGATATATATATATATAAATGATTTTATTATTTAAGATCGTATGGCCGTATGGTTATTACACAGAATAGATAAAACCAATATTAATCTATTCTGTGGTTATATTATTCTATTTGGATAATATTGTTATCAGGCATCATTCATGGCTGTACAAAACATTTTCAATTATAACGTTTATTCACAGAACAACTGTACGGCCCACTTCCACTGGTAACGTTAGTAACAATTATTATTATAATAATATTGAACTGGTTCTTTTTGTTCACATCACAGATTTGTGAAAAATATTGTTTTCATATTTACTATTCATATCTGCAGTCACGAACTCACGAACACGATTGCGTAAATAACGACTACTTAAATACATTTCTTAATATTTGTAAATTGTATAGTTGATTTGGAATAAAATTCGGCCCGCAGATGAACAGCTGCCCCCCCCCCCCGTGCACAGTCCTTTGAGTTTATAAAGTCTTACGAAATTTTGCTAATAGTACAACAATTTCAGTTGTGAATATTATTGTTAATTGATTATTTCATTGCTGAGAATAATAAAATTTTATATTTTCGTTAAAGAAGTAATAGGTAGGTAAATAGTTCTTACACTGATATGAAACATTAAAAATATATTTAAAAAGAAAAAATTTTATTATAAAAATAATATGGACGATAAAATACAATTTTTTTTTTTAATTTGTCCGGTCTAACAATTGCAAACGTTTGGGTGAGATATTTGCAAATTTTTTTAAAACCAATTTCTGTTTATTCTTTTTTTATTTATTTATATTAGCTATAGCCAATCCGTTGGCGAATATACCTACGTCCTTGCTTACTATAGTTTACTACGGTTAAAACTTGATAAATATAAAACGACAAAAAAATAATAATACGTGCAATGGGGGGGGGACGTCAGCCCTTACCCCCATCTCTATATTAGGGTATAAATTATAAAGACAACTGCAATATTTAAAACAAATAATAATAAAAAAAACGTATTAACATTCTCGTGAAATCGATATGCATTATTCGAATAATATATTATTCACAATAATAAACTGATCGATATAGGTACTCTCCGAAATTCTGTGGTACTAAGCGAGAGGAGCTTGAGTCCCCCTCCAAAAAAAAAAAAAATGTAGACTGTTTGCGCCTATGGATAAGTGTTTGAATCAACTGCTGCAAACATAAATATAATATATGATATTATATTAGATATATATCATTGTAATTAAGACATTATTAAAAGGGGTTATTAGAGGTCAACATTTTTTTTTCCAAGTAATTTCTTTTTCCGAACGTGATAAATATTTTAATTTACTGATTTTCATATTTTTCATCTGTTACAAATATCCATTGAGTATGATGATTCACCGAACATGCTCACCCCCATTTTTTTTCTTTAATAATGAAATTTTTCAAATTCTGATTTTGAAACTTTTTAATATAGTTCAAAGACTATAGTGTATTTTAATTCCTGATTTTGTTATGCTTCTCAAGGAGTCTGTGGTGATACAGACTTCTTTTTTTCAAATAAGAACCCATTTTTTGATTGTAAATTATTTACTGAATAATTTGTCTTAAAATTTTGACGTATCAGAATCAAAATTCAAACGAGTAGTTTAATTAAGTTATTTATCTTTTTATACTAAGATTCATGAAAAAATGTTTGATAGATATGAGGCTATGGTGATATAAAAATTTGAGTGATTACCATTAATCGATCAACATTAATAATTTGTAAAAATAAGTATAATAATTACTATAGATCCAATATTATATCTGTTTTATATTTTTGTAAAACCGCTTTGAAGAAAACTATTAAAATAAACATTTCAATGACAGAAACTAGGTACTCGTTTGAATTTTGAATTGGATACACCAACATTTTCAAAAAGTTATTCACTAAATAATTTTCAGTAAAAAATGGGAGTGTTTGTTTAAAAAACAAAAGTTTGTATCGGACCACACTATAAGTATCTAATGTCAAAAAAAAAAAAAAAAATACACTTTGAGAGTATTTAAAAATTCCAAAAATCAGAGTTCGAATAAGTTAAAACGGAAAAATATGGTGCTGAGCGTGCTCGGTGAATCAGCCTGTACAGTCATTGCTCGGTGTGAATATTGTCTTAAATGTGTGCTACGACACCGTACAATCCAAACAGTAAGCGTCAACATTGTTTGAGAATTTATTATTTTTTTGTTCGAGTTCTAAATATTGTGTAAGTTTCACAATCAAAGTTCTAAGTTGAAACCGTTCAAGCCTATATTTGTCTAACGACAACAATAGTGGGGATAAGTAACGTGGGTTTTATTCGCGAGCCGAATATTATAATATTATTACGATCACGTCTTATTCGTTCTATTTACTCACTGATTTGTCTTTGGCACAATATGACTAGTATATGTTTGCGAGAAATAAACCTGTAGAAAAAAAAAATACAAACAGCAATAATTACAGTGATACAGACTTCCAATCAGAATGACTAACATTACGTACGAGTTAATAATAATAAAAAAAAACTCATTTTTTTTTTTTAATTAAACGCTCTGTTATCAAAAACAGATTATAATGTTTATCATAATAAAATAATATTATTAACGACTATATCCAAACCGTTTATCGTCTATTTTCTAAATTCACTTAAACCGATCGGTTCCTACACACATGTGTATTCGGGTTCCACGGGTTCACTGATTATATTTGTGGTCGCTGCCCAACGTAATACCTAATTAAATCAGTTGTAATTACCTTATACTTATTTATTTGTTTTGATACGAGATTATTATTATTATTATTATTATTATTATTACTTCAATTTAATTTTGGTGTTGACGCATTCGAGAAGCAGATAAACGAATATCATGACATATGACAACATGTATCGAGCTGGTAAATATGAATTATTACGATATGTAAATATAATATTTTGTTCTAATGCAATGGATTTGTGTCGGTATAAATCTTTGAGAAATTATTATGGATTTTAAAATGAAATTTCACGTCCCAATATTTTTTATTTTTGAATGTTTTAGTAGATGTAAAAGTGACAACAATTATGTAAATATTATACTATAATGTGTGCGCTTAAATTTAGTATTTTTTTTTTTCATATTCGATACATTTTTTTTTTTTTTTTTTGATTTAAAATTCTAGTAAAAACATTTAAATCTTTGCACGTGTTTAAAATATTACTAGCTGATTACGAATGAGCTTTCAAATTAAACACTAATAATTATTATTTCAATTAGGATAAATTTAATTCATGAACCATTACAATAGCTATTTATAATTGTAAATCGCTTTAAATATATTAGGTGCACACATGACAAAATAAATCTTGACAACGCATTATGGTAAAATATTTATATGTCCAGGTACTATAATCGCGGTGAAAAGAATATTTTTTTAAAATAATGTATTTATGTATTATTTTATGTGTGATTTTTAAACATTATTAATGACTTATATGACAGTGGTCTGCATAGACGCGTTAATTACTAAAACAATATATACACTGTAAAAATATTATTACATATAATTAATTAGGGGTCGGATTTTAAAGCATATGCTTCTTTTGTATGAAATAGAAATCTAATTTTTTTACATACATTCGTTTTATGTCGTACTGATTCTTAATAAATCATTTTTTTGGCTTTTTTTGTCTTTTTTTATGTAAATGCTTTTTTATTGCTTTTTGCAATTATTCCACCTATGGCATTTCAATATGTATATTGTGCTATGATCATAAAAAAATCGTAATTTCATTTATAAGAAATGAAAAAAGATGCTACTTATAAGTTATGTATGACAGTAGGCACAAATCGCAATATATGTCAAACACAGAATAGGGACTACGGTTTCGTAAAATATTGATGATCACGAGTTTGGTTTGAATGAAACGGTTTGTATGAAGTATGCACCAATCACTTCAATGACTGTAAAAATAAAATATTCTGAACTTTTTTCTTTGTTTAAAAATAATACTATAACAACCATACAAAAGCTGCGTTATTAGCTTTGAGATTTTATGCCATGAAATCTTTTTTAATTAGGCGATGCTAGGGGTCGAGACACTTTTCAACCAGAATAAAAATGTCAATAAATAATATATTATAATGCATAGAAAACGTATTATAGAAAATTATTAAAAATAGGATATGTACCTAAATTATACCAATTATGCATAACTTTCTTTATATCTATATCTATAGTGTTGGTTAAAAAATAATGAAGAAATTAAACAGCAGGTAAACATATAAATACCTCAAAAACTCAAGAAAGTGCAAACGTACCTACACAAATCACTACATCGGATAAATTGAAAGTCTTATAAATAGGATCGCTAATATCCCATTGACAGACAAATCAAAACATTAATACAAAATAATACCATAGAGTAATAGTACGATATTATTAACTACTCTATAAATAAAATACTTTTCGCTATATGACAACTTTTAAAATATATTGATTTAACGTTTAACCTCTAGTTACAGACACGTCACCAAGGGAGGGTTCTTAAGGGGCCCCGCACTCTATGAAAAGTCATTGGCTCCAGACTGGCCCTTCAACTAAGTTATTTTAATTTTTAAATATTTTAAATATTATAGCGTTTAGTTGTCTCGAATCCCAGATCTACCATATATTATATTATGCACTCTATATAATTAACAACGTATAACAAAAATTAAATTATAAAACTAATTAACCAACATAGACAATGCATCGTTAAATTTTTTTTATAGATATTTTGTAGTAGGAAAGGAGTGATGGTTAACTATTTGATAGTTAATACGACAATCGAAAAACTGACCCAGATAATAATGCAGTCGAACTTGGATAACTCGAAGTTGAAGTGACCGGAAAAAAGTTCGAATTATCCAAATAAAATTTCAAAATATGTATTTTTTTTTTAAACAGTATAATATGTTATGTATATTAATTCCTATGTATTTATTATAATATGTAATTGCCAATAAATAACATCACCTTTCTATTTTGTTTACAAAATATTTTATCAATTTTCAATAGCCAATTTTTAAAAATGTCGCCTGTTATCCTAGTTTTTTTATTCGCTTGATATTTAACCGGTTTCGATTTTACATTTATAAAGCACCTAGGATTTGCGGATTTTCCTATCATCAACAATGTCAATTTTTCGATAAGTAATTATTTTCGATAAAAAATTTTATAATTATAAAAATCAAAACTTCAAGTTATTCACTAAAATATTCGAGTTAAACAATTTTTTTTTGCATTATTTAAATAGAAAATTCTAGAACCTAGAAAAAAGTTTGATGATTTCGAGTTAAAGAAGTTCGAGTTAACCAAGTTCGACTGCACTATAATAACGATAAGGATTACTCGGCGTTACTCATCAGTGCTAACATCATTTTCCTTATGAAATTTCAATAAAACAACTTTGTTTCATTTCTGTAGTCTGTAATGATATCACAATAACCTTTTACGTTGTCGTTAATCTTGAACT
Source organism: Pentalonia nigronervosa (assembly GCA_014851325.1). Classification (NCBI taxonomy): domain Eukaryota; kingdom Metazoa; phylum Arthropoda; class Insecta; order Hemiptera; family Aphididae; genus Pentalonia; species Pentalonia nigronervosa. The sequence continues at coordinate 57,379 of JACXSJ010001115.1, read as the reverse complement.
GTAATAATAATTGTCGTTTTTTATTATCATGAGGCCAGAATGCGAATATTAATGATTGATTTGTAAATGTGGATTTGTATGCATTTGCATATTATTTATTCTAGTCGATCGTATGATATGCTAAGTGAGCACACGATTTGTTTCATGACATACCAATTTAAGCAATGAAACTTTTTTTAGTGCACATCTTTGCATATTTCATTTTTTAGTGCATATTTTAATGTTTTTCGTTTTTTTTCAGACATTTTTGTAGTATATATGTTACCGTTAAAATATTTAACTTGTTATTTTATAATTTAACTTAACGTTCTAATTAAAGTGTTTAAATTTAAATTATATAAATACTTTATCTAGGAAATGTGTACAATAACTAGTTATATTATACAATTACAGAATACACAATTATGAATCGTCAAAGTGTTTAAATTAATAACTAGTTAAAAGTGGGTTAACGAATTATTACGATTATTACTTATATTTTTATACAAGATTGATTTTGGAGCCATCTTACTCATAATTTATACATTTTTATTTACATTTTTTTTTTTTACATTAAATTACAACTACAATTGTATTACCTACATTATTTATCAACATTTGTACACGATTGATTTTGGTGACATTTTGAGTTGTTTAAAACACCATTTTTACGACATAAACATCGGTTAGTGGTGTATTTAGTGATACAAGCGCATTTTAAAAAAACCTTGTCCATTTCCAATTGATTATTCTGTAGCTGCAGATCATAGAAAAAATTGTTTTTCTTTAGAAACATCGCTTAATGCTATAAAGTTTTCGGAATAAGTAATGAATTAGGAACGTGCATATATCTGTTTTAAAATATCTATAATTTTAAAAAATTAAAGTATTATTCAAAAATATAAATTTAAAAAAATTAATAAATTTTATACGTATCACATTTACATCCAAGTTGATAGAATCCGTCTTCAATCATTTTGAGAACTACAGAAATTATCGATCAAGGGTCTTCCATCATTCTATCAACATCTCTCATCTGTCGGATTGTATGATTGTATGATTGTATGATTGAAAATCTATAACATCAATTTGACAGCGACTATTAAAATCGTTAAAACCATAGATTTTACCACAATACCTTTTTTTTGTGATTTTTTTCTTCTTCTGATGAAATGGAACACACAAATTTAAATATAACTTCACATCATCAGTTTGGGTTATATTTTTATACTTTTTATTAAATTCAAATAACATGCGGTCTCTTCCTCCATGACCAATTGACTTATGAACAATTGTTTAAAATGTCAAACATATCGTCTATCAAAGCGTATATTTTGTAATTAGGATTGTTTTCAAAATGGGTAATTTAATGTTTCAACACTATTGTTATCAAATCATGATGTTTCACATACCAATAATCACAGGTTTATGTTTTTTATTTCATTTTCATTTTTTATTGACGTCAGATACCAATTTCAAATATTTTTCACTAAATAAATTAACACTATTATTTTTAATATAAATCCGCGTTCTAATAATAACAATATCCGAATTTCTTCACAAAAATTTGTTATTCCAAGAATCGTCGGGCATATCAGAGTCGTTGGTGCAGACTATAGTTATTATTTTTTAGTAAAATTATTTCAATACTGAAGACTATAAGTTTCATTATCATCGATATCACGAGTTTCAATAATCTTTCCTACCAGGGATGGCAAACCTTTCTCTAGTCACATGCCAACATTTTGTAATCAAAGTTTTAAAAAAATTTCACGTGCCAGTAATAGGTATATTATGTTTACAGGGTACACCTGCTTATAAAAAAAAATATTCTTGAAAATTTACTGAAATTATTTTACTATCAGTTGTATCTTTTGTTAACTTTAATGAAACACAAACAGCATTATTTAGTTTTAATGTACAATGTATTATTCTTATGTTTCGATTTGTAAATAATTCATTGTGGAAAATAAACTTTCGCATATTATTATGCATATTGACGCGAAAATTTAGTTTATTTGAAATGAGCTTTATGAACCCACCTCCATTTTTTAAAGTACAAAATGTTATGTCTGGAAGCAATAAATTGCAAACTTTTATAACAAATGAGTTTGTTTTTTTAAATAATAAATAGTTTTATTTTTCATTTTTTTTTTTTTCATGAAATACAAGATTAAACAATGAAATAAGAATGTTTTTGCGTACCATGAAAATTTGGTAACTCATAAGTGACTATAGCACGTGTGCCATAGGTTTGCCACCCCTAACCTATACAATGTAAAATTTGATAACATTTTGCAAATTTCTATGACTTTTATTATTTTTATTATCATATCGTATTATGATGATTTAGGGGTCCCAAAATTAATTTTCCCCCAAAAACTTTGGGGCGGCACTGGCAATAGGTATACCTGTCAAAACTATGTAACTATAAATAAATAATACTCTATTTACTTTATCAATATATTATCAAAACATTCGTGATACAAATACAAAATTAGATAAATTAAATTCATATTTTCCATCGTTACCTTTTAATGTTTTCACCTTTACTAAAACATGACTCACTAGTAATGTAAATTCTTCAGAATTAGGATTTAAAATTATAATGTTTTTCGATGTGACAGAAATATTCATACTAGTCACCTATCTAGAGATGGTGGAGTACTTATTGCTACAAATGATAAATTTCCTTCAAAACTTATAAATATTATTACTAAAAACCTAGAAATTCTGTTTATTTTAATTAAAAATGATCAAAATAATATTATAATTGTGTTTATATACCAAATCGATCAACTCTAGACATATTTGAAGAATATTTTAATATTATCAATAATATTATACATTACAATTATCCATTATCAGACTTAATTTTTTTATGTGATTTTAATATACCATCAGCTATTTTACCTAATACAAATTCTTTCTTTTTTGATAACATTTCATTACTTAATTTAACCCAATTCAATAACATTATAAATTCGCAAAATAATTTGTTGGATTATGTAATTTCAAACAATAACTCTATTGAGATATTTTTAAGTCAAACCCCCATTGTCGCTGTTGATACTTACCATCCCCCACTAATAATAAATTATAAATTAATATATTATAATGTAACTACTATTTATACTAATGAAAATATGTACGATTGATCTAGAACAAATTATCAAATGATTAATTCAAATTTAAGCGCAATAAACTTAATAATAATGATAATATTGATCATAATATCTCTAATTTTTATTCTATTATTACTTCTATCATTAACAAAATTGTTCACACGTATAAAAAATATTCTTCATCATATCCTATTTAGTTTAACAATAAACTTGAATGCTTAATTAGAGCAAAAAAAAAAGCTCATATTAATTTTATATACACTAATTCTACTGTTAATTATCTAAAATTCTCTGCTTTAAGAAGTCATTACAAAATTATGAGGAAAAATGATTATATAAACTATTTATTTAATGTTCAAAATTCGTTAAAATTCAATCCTAAATACTTCTGGATGTTTTTTAATGATAAAAAACTTAATCGTAATTTAATCGTAACCTTTCTAATCTAATGATGTATAATAATGAGGAGGCTGAAGGTGGACAAGTTATTGTATTATTTTTGAAAAATATTTTTCTAGTGTATATACCCAATCTTTATCTCAATCATCTTTAAATCTAAATCTTATAAATACATTTAATCATATTTGTAATCTAAATATTTCTCTTGTGGATATATTCAATGAACTTAATGATGTAAATTTAAATTTATGTTCTAGCCCTGTTAGTTTATTCTCAAAATTTCTATTTGAATGTCGTTTTATATTATAATATCCACTTCATTATTTATTTAATCAATCATCAACCATTAGTTTCCTCAAATCTTGGAAATCTGTTTTTATCTCACCTATATTTAAGAAAGGTGATCGATCTTTTATAATAAACTAAAAAAAAAAATATATCAATTATTCCTAAACTATTTACAAAAATTATTAACTCAAAATTATACCCTTTGCTTAATAATATTTTTATTGATAAACAACACGGTTTCCGTTCTGGACGATCAACAGTCAGTAACTTAGCTGTCTTCAAACAATATATTTTAGATTATTTTTCTTTAAAAGCTCAAACAGACATCATCTATACTGATTTTAATAAAGCATTTAACCAAATTGATCACAACTTATTAATTCTTAAATTAAAGACAATATCGCATTAATGATAATCCCCCATTGATAACCCATTTGCATTCAAAAATATATATTTCACTTTAGTACGTTCCCAGTTATAGTATGCTATCCTTATCTGATTTCCCGATCCCATAACTTTTACTCAAAACCTGGAATCAATTCAAAACTCATTTTTAAGATTCTTTTCCTTTAAATGTAAAGTACAAAGACTGTCTCACATTGATTGTGATAGAGTTCTAGAATCCTTTTTATATGACCTCCTTAAAAAACCGTAGAAAATATCTAAATTTCAATTTTTTATTCAAACTACTTAATATAAAATAGATTGTAGTCCTTTATTAAATAAATTTAACTTCAAAACCAACCCGAAAAATCACCAAGGACAATAAGTTATTTTTCTTAAAAAACACGCATTCTAATTACTCAATAAATTCACTGACAAATATACTAATGTCATTGGATAATTCTGTCAATCTAGACACATTTTATTGCAGTATTAAAATAATTTGTGATTTAATTTAATCTTATAATGTTACCAATTTATATATTATGTATTATTATGTTAATTGTAGTTATTATTACTATCATCATTATTCATATTACTTACTTGTATTTTATACAAATTTATTTTTGTACTGTACATAGTACACTCATATATTTTATAAATCATATTATACACTTGTACCTATAAATGTTAAATTTATACTAATTTTTTTGTAAATGGAGTTTTTTTCTCCGTAAATAGATAAATAATTAATGGCCAGCTATCGGAATAATATTATAATATTATATTAAATCGTCTATGATTCAGATAAATTAATTACTGTTTTCTGTTGTCAAGTCATGATGACGTATTGTAGATCAGTAGACCGAATATATATACACACCGCATAGGCTGAAATCTGGGGACTTAGCTTAGATTAATTAGGTTAGTTAACCTAACCCCTTCCAAAAAAAAAAATATCCCATAAGCTTTCCCCCCCCCCTAAAACAGACAGTTTTATAGTCGTGTGAGACTGAAGCTCTCCCACTCACATCGATGTTAAAAATGTTACCACCTCTCCCCCACCAGAATTTTTTATGGATTTACACCTGTGTGCACATAGTCCGTTTACTTTCCGAAAGCTGTCTACCCATTGCTTAAAAGCAAAAAATAATTATTTGTCCGTATTTTGTCATAGCTGTATATTGCCTCTTTGTTTACACAAGACAAACAAACGACGGTCAAGTGCTACCCGACAATTCAAAAACGGTGAAAAGTCCTGTATTGTTCGACTTTTAAATTATCGTCATTGTTATTATTGTTATTATTACTATTGTAACTATTATTATTATCGTTATTACTATTGTAACTATTATTATTGTTATTATTGCTATTGTTATCATTGCAGAGATTAGAATACGTGCATGTCATGGCCCAGATGGGAAATACGCTTTTGAAACGTTTAAGTTTATACGGTGTCATAATATAACATAGAAGTTTCGTTGACATTATTTTGTTGTAATAGATATTATGATTAAATTTATTTTTTTTTTTTTTGTCTATTGCTTAGTCGTCGGCAAAGATAATGACAGTAACAAACACACAGCTAAACGCTATAATAATTAAAATATTTATAATTAAAGCGACTTAATTGAAGGGGCCAATCTGGGGCCAATGACTTATCTTAGTGGGCCGAGCACCCTAAGGACCCCCCTTGATGACGTGCCTGTTTACTACCAATACTTATTATAGTTATCATAATTATTACAGTTATTGGATAACATAAAAAAAACTCTGCATGTGGATTAGGGACGGTATAATAGTAGGTATCATTGTACATCATGAAAAGGGCACGGGACTTAATTTATATAAAAACGAAATTGACTTATTTTTATGGTTTGAAATAAAATCTAGCAGAGTACTGACTGTAGAAGTGTACTATGTCATGTTACAACATTTTCAATTCGAAAGTGCATTTTTTAACGATTTAAATAATAAAAAAAAAAATACTTAATTCCAATTTTTTTGATTTTGTCGATAAATAAAAAAAAAAATGTTTAATTCCAGATTTTTCTGTTTTTTACATAATAATATCTAGGTACTTTATGACATTACAGGTCATTGATCTAAACCAGATTTTTTTCTCAAAATTTCTTTTCAATAGATTAAAATTAAAAACTATTCTATTAGTTTACTTGTGTTTGTTTGTCTTTGTTATCTTATCTACTTGTCGGTACTCGGTTAGCATCGTTAAAATATCGTTCAAAAATATTCCAATGCTTAAAATAGAACTGGCTTTTAGAGAAACAAATTAGTATAATTGATTTCTTTTTTATCACTGATTTCTCGGTAAACAATATTGTTTGACTTTCATGGTGTACTGGCGTGATCAATGCAAATATTGTTCAGTATTGAACAAATTTTTAGTACTCTATTGTGTAAAAAGAAAATTTAGCAATTTTTCTTAATTTTCCCTATTATAGTTTGCATCAAACTTTGTTATTCCAAACAGCAGCGTCGCTTGTTCTATACTTAGATTTAACGTATTTCATTTTCTAAAACGTCTGCTCACATAAGTAGATGGAATTAAATATTGAAATCATTTCACGTGCACATTTTTCAGATTTGGAAAAGACTCCACTGACAACATGACGTAAAATTTGTGGAGTGTAGTTTCCTTGAAATAGTCTTTGATATGATTTTATTTGATGTGAGCTCGATGACTGCAAGCTTCAGCTAGGTTGATAAAGTTTCTATTTCTGCAGCAAATAGATTTTCAAAAATTCAAATACAGTCTTCTGTAATTTAGGAATCTCTAAAGTAAGTCTGGAACTGCTCTTTCAGATAAATGAGAACTCCAACGGTAAAATCGGGAGGGAATTCTTCATCATTTTAGGTTTGAATTTGTTGCAAAATAGACAAGACTTTTTTCTTTTTATTGATTAGTGAATAGAATAGGAATATAGATCCAAAATTAATGAGTTTGCTTCTTAAAGCTTTAAATTTAACTCATTCAGGAGCTGAGTTATATTAACAAGAAAAGCTAATTTTGTTTGAGACTATAATTATTAGGTACATATGTATAATTATACCTTTTTATCAACTACTTAGCATTTGGCTAATATAGCCAAAATATAACTAATAAACTTTACACGTGGTTTTAGTTAATATATTTTTAGGAAAGCGTAAGTTCAAAAATATTTATACCTACGAATCATTTTTAGCATGCGCTTGATATGCATCATCGATGATATTATTAAAATATAAAATAAAACGTATTTTAGAATTTTATGTACATTATTTTGTTACTAAAGCAAATGAATATTCAAGAACATTATAATATACCATAATATTGTTATAAGACTGGGGGATTCGCATGTTTAACTATTTACATAAAAAGTTCATAATTCGCATCAACGACAAACAGTAAATAAATCATCAAAGCCACAAAATAAATACAGCCTAATAATATAATGGAGGTAGGTATACATGAATTAAACTCGACGTGATCAAACAATATTTAATAATATTTTAAGAACGTATTATTATAATTATTTAGTGTTAAACGAATTTTGTCGAAGATAAGGCTTGATTCGGTCTTCTGTATAATATTTAATATTATGAACATGAGTCGTATTGTGGTCTTTGTTGCTTAACATTATCTCTTATGCTGTAACGTTTAAAATTAGAAATAATTATTTTAATAACGAGGATTAGATTGTGAAAGAAATAACAAACAAAAGTGTGTTACGACAGCGTGTATTAGTGTTGCAATAATATATAAGATATGTGTGATGTGTGTATTATAATACACTTGTTTCAAATTTGTTTTAAAATTAAGAGTCGCGTGCAAAAAATAATAAAAAGTCACCGACAATAATAGGTATTATAGAGATGCAGCTTAAAAATTTTAAAATTTTATTTTTTATATATTTTTCATAATTAATCCTTTATGTACGCGGTTAGTTTATATTGTAACAAGCGTGTAACGTCAAATAAAACACTTAATATTTATCAATTATAAATATAATTGTGAGTTTGTGACTTATGATCTTGTGTTAAAACTAATTTCAATGTACCTAATAACTACTCATAAAAAGTATTTGGTGTAAAATCGTGGAAATAACTCAAACAATGAATAACAATTAATGTTAAAACCAATATAATATGTATGAATACGTATGTATTAATCAAAGATTAATTTTAAAAAAACACTTACACAAATTTTTACATGTCCACCGTTGAATTTCGCCTTGCAACATTTTATGAAATTGAAAATTAAAACCTTTAATAATTCTTAATGTTTGTTTTTGTTTTTCACTAAACACACACTCCATTTTTCACTCGTAATAATTTAATAATTATTGTGTAAGTTGTAAGTATTAACTAATTGTGTGTTCACGAAGTATTCGGCACGATTGATTGATTTTGAACGAGTATATACCACCTAGCCGTTAACAGATATCCGTTATCATTGCGTATCCGGTATAATAAGATGTGCAAGGTTCAAGTTCACCACCGGCTTAATAGATATTTATGATATTTTATCTATACAGATTCAATTTAAAGATATTAAGATTATAAGCTGGACTCAATTCAAGCACATAAAAGTAGCATGGGCTGAATTCAATATCGCCGAAACAATTTCCGATCGACATCAGGCTTTTCACGTGCGAACACCTGTGGATTTGTTGACGCTTCTCCAGAACCGTAATTAGGGGCGGGTGAGCAAAGCCCGCTTTTTGCTTAAATTTGGGACCTCATGTTTAAAAAAAGTAGTAAAATCGGTTTTAAAAATTGTTTTATTTATTTTCGTAGCATTTAAATTATACGTTCTAAATAATTATTAAATATCAAAATAACGAAGTAGATTCAACGTAAAAATATTGAAATATCCAATAATAATATATTAACTTTTAATCACAATACATCAGCCATGGTGATGCGGATAGCGGCTTTCAACCGACTAGTGTAGACTATAACGATATTATTTCAAAGTTCACAGAAATAAAAGCCAGAAAAATTAATATATGATGAATAAAATGATTATTTAGTATTTTCATTTATCTGTTTGTGTTAATTTTATTAAGCTAAAGCAAATTTTATAAAAATATCAATAAGTGACGATCGGTTGTGTGATAAAAAATATTGATATCCTCGTATGGTTATAAGTAAAGATATAATAACTAAAAGGTATTAGAAGTATTTTCGCAAATCCTAAGGACGGCCCCTCGCAGCCGATTTATCGTCATTCATCGCAAGTGCTGAACCTAGGTTCAGGTATTTACCTATTAGGCAATACGATATAATGGTATATCTACTACATGACTATCGACGTACACATCACCAAACACGTGACGGCTGAAAGTTTAAAACGACAAGGGTGTTGACATGTCGGGGGAAAAAAAGAAAAGTAGAGCACGTCACGCATGTGCATCTATCGGACTAGACCTTGACACTTCTGTGGTGTGGCCGAATCTCTATGGCAACAGTCCCAATTCTTCGTTACATGCAAATAATAGTAATATAATCTCGCCATCTGCACGAGACCTCGACAAATCGAATGGAGTAAAATATTAAATAGGTAGGTACCGGCCAGCCATACCTTTATATATAATAACGCACGACATCGAACCGTATAATATAATATAATGTTATGATTTGACGGTCAATCAATTATTATTATTTTTTATTATCATTTTTTTCGTTTTTGGCATTCGTTCAAACCACGATAAAATATTATAGGTACAATGTGCGCGTTATTATATTATAAAATGTGTACCTACACATCATAATTATTAATTCGTTATCAATTATTACTCGTGTATATTGACTTTTTATAGGTACTTAATGTTATAATATTGTTGGATATCTTCACTATCATTACGCATATATATACATTCAGTTGACCCCTCGCACGTTCCGCATACAGAAATAATGCTAAAAAGAAAACCCATATTATAGACACTAAAATATAAAGGTAATACCACGCATACCGTAACCATATAATATAATATAAATATGATATAAATAATGTATTACAAAATCTTATACAGTAGACGCCGCTCATAAGACACGCATTGGAATCAGCACACAAGGAGTCTGATAACCGAGTGAATCTAATAGGCGAAGTGAGAAAAAAACAATCAAAAATTTGAACTAATTTTTTAACTATATTTTGCTATTTTTACTATATACATATTAGATATTATTTAATAAATAAAATACATACATACATTATACATACATATTATTGATTAAATGCATATACCTACAAATATAAAATATTATACATACATACATACATACATTTTACATAAACATATTAAATTCCATAGATTTTCAACTTTTATAAATTTTAAATGCGATAAAACGTGTTGTATATATGCTATATAAGCATGATTAGAAACCATTTAAGTACAAGTAATAACCAACGCAAACGTTTATTTGCTACGATTTTTCTTACAAAATTTGAGTTTTATAACCAAATTTTTTTAATGATATGGATACATCTGGGTGATTCTGAGTCCAATAAGCGATTGAACCTTGTATCCATGAATCTTATATTTAAGCTACGTCTACTGTATAATAATTTATAATTAATTTTTTTTTTTACATCGTATACCCACTTACTATATTGAGTCTCGAGTACGTCATATTATTTCATTATTATGCCATTTATTAGATTGTAGTTGTGAATAGAGATTTACCGATTTCTTATGCAGACCCAAGTCTCTATAGTATTAGCAGCCTTATAAAAATACTTTTCAAAAAGCATTAAGATACCTACTAATATTATATAGTATTAGCATAAAAAAAGTATTAAAAATACTTTTTAAATGCTTATATAAAAATTTATTTTAGGAATACTCACAAAGTATTGAATACAAATGCAAGTATTTTTTTAAAATTGTAAGCTATATAACATATATGTTTATCAGTATACCTATTATGTTACTATTCGACATATATTTTTATAATATCATAAATACTATGTCTGACAATTTAGAGATAAAAATATGATTAAAAAAACAATATTATTTTTACTAACAATCAAATTCTTGTGAAAAATAATTAATAAAGCGAATTTTATCCAAATACCTGTATTTGAATACTTTACAAAATTGAGTATTAAAATTAATATCAAGATCGGCACTGCCAAAAATGAATGGGGGAAGTGTGATTAAAATGTACCGACTCAAAGTAACAAAGTTGATATAACAATACCAAGTGCAATAAGTTGCCTATAAGCTATAACTACGCTGTACATACTTAAATTAATGTATTCTATGATCATTAAAAATGATTATCAAGATTTGTATCCACGTGTGAAATTGCGTTTATAAACATGTCATATTTCTAACTGTTCTGCAAAGAGAAATCTTTTTCGTCGTCTTAAAAAGGATCAAGTCTTATTTGAGATCAAAGACTACTGACGAAATACTGAATTCTTTAGCTATTATGACCGTAAGTCAGATTTAACAAAGAAATGAAATTACGATGATATAATTGATACATTTTTCAACGTAAAAGCTTGGCATAAACATTTTAAATTGTTTTTCAATTTCCTTTATTCAAATTTAATTATTACATCATAATAAATGTATTATACTTGTATGTAACCTAATATGTTTTTAGATTTTAATTACAGCAAAAAATGCATTATTGGTTTCGACTAATGTGTTTTATTTTTTACAAATATATCGTTAAAGATATTTTTACGATGTCATGAGGGAGGGGGCTTTTTTTCTTACCTAGGACGCAGAATAACTAAATGTGCGTCTCTGCTCATACATTACATTTCGAAGACGGTCAGCACTCGTGGTAGATCGTAAAAACATTTGTTAATTTGAGGCTGTACTATCAGGGACTATAAACATTAACCTTAATAGCTTGTTCATATAGTTGGTAAAATATTTTGAGAAAATTCTGTTACGTTTAAAATATCCAACGAACGCATTTTTAACATCTTTGCAATGACGAGCCAGCACTGTAAATTTGGAATAAACTCCGCCGAAATCCTTAATATCGCAGGATACAGAGCATCCTGCAGGAGGGAACATATTTATTATCTTTTCCAAGGTGGATTTATAAAGTGAACCGACTAGAGAAAAAAAGTGATGCTATAATTTACTACAGTTATTATTAATGCTTGAATTGAGGGAGATGCGAGGGGACGCAGTCCCTCATCTTTTTAAAATATATTTATGCGTACCCCTCCTATTTTATAATCTAATCAATAAGACATTTAAATAATCAGGTATATACGTTTTATTTTACACTTTTGCACCTCTTTCCTAATTTTTTCCCAATTCAAGCACTGGTTATTTTTATTAGTAGTATGAAATATAAATATATGATAGAAGATTTATCATAATATCGTACAGGAATCGGATACAGACTGCCAAAAGCACACCCTACCGGGCCAGGCTCGTCTTTAGTAAAAAATACGTACCCCTTTACATAGGTTGGAAGGTGTTAGTTTGTTCACTTTATAAATCCATCTTTATCTTTTCAAACGTCACGTTGTCACGTCATCATCGTGATAACACAAGCCGCCCGACCAGCGACCACGCACGCAATCCGATCGAACTTGGCCAAAACATTGAATACCTAATAAAATTCTTCGAATGCCAATTTATACTCCTTGTTATATTATTGTTTTTCTTCGTTAACACAGATATTGTACATAATGCTTAATATAGTAAATAGTAATATTACGACAATCGCATATACCGTACGGCAATTAATAATAATGAAATAAAACAATTTAAAAAATAAAACGTAGAAATTATTATTTTGGTCGCCTCGTGAATAAAATCGTTGAAGAATTTCTGACTCAGAAATTGAATTACCAAGTTTGGGGCTGGGGGGTCACCCTCGTGACCACCTGTCTCCGATTCACGTTATCCACGTTACGGTCAATCTGCGACTAAACGGATATCGCTCAACATAAACTTTGTGGGTAGTTTGAAACTAAAAGTACATAGACGTAACTAGAGGAGTGCTTAGAGTTGTTTTAGCACCTCTAAATTTATTTTAACACCACCTGACCTAACACCAAAATTAATGTTAGAAAACAGCGATTTCTTAATTTTATATAGAAAAAACTATTCAAAAAGAGGATTTTCCTAACTTTAACAAGTTATTTCAAATTTCAGTTACAATTCCAATAAATTCTACAACACATGAACGCAGTTTTCCGAATATGCTACGAATTAAAAACTGTTTAAAGTTTATTTTAAATATTTAAAGATATATTATGAATAACATAAAAACAGAATCACTGTTTGATAAGTACAACGCACAAAAACAAGGAAAATAGTTTTAAAATTAATTTAAATTTTACATTTATACAATTATATATGATATGACTTGTAAAATATTAGATAATAAATATATTGTCATAATAAGACAATAATTTATTTTGTAAACCCGCAAGTTAATGATGTAGGTGTACATAATTTTAGCAACCCCTAAAATGTAGGTGTAGCTGTGCTTATACGAAAGTGTAAAACTTTATCCGTCATCGGATATTATGTTTACGTCTGGAGTAGTCACCGAGTTCTAAGACGGTGATCTTTAATTCGGTCCAAAATTATAATCGCAGTCAATAAATCCGGGCACATAAAGTCAATTTTTAAAAAAGCCATACGAAAAGTTTAAACTTGTTTTTTTTACGTCAGACAAAAAGTGAGCATATTTTTATCGTCATATTAAAAATTCGAAAATATAAATTATTAAAACATATATTTATTTTTTTGTTTAATATTTTATATTAAATTTTAAATAATTTCTTAAACCTATAAAATTACAATATTATCAAGTACAAAAAGTGATGCGATTGACTAAATACATTTTAATAGTATTAGTAAACTGCGTATGTAGGTGTATAAGGAATAGTAATCTACAAATATAATATTGTATAAAAAAATCAATTACATTTTTTAAATTTTAATTTTGTGAATAAAATATTTCGTGTTTCCAAACTTTTTGTCCGACTTTTTTTCCTCAGCCTTTTCGTCGATGATTCGCCCACAATATGTAAGCAGACACATTTAATTATTATAGAAACATTATTTTAATTTGAGCTCTGCAAATTTAAAGTGTTGGGCGTCACGGTGGTATATAAGTCATAAATAATTCAAAGTTTCAACTGCTTTTAGAATGGTTTGTATGTTGTAATAATTCATATAAGTTTATCGAAATCCCAACCTTAATTATTAATGTTAGAAGGTTCATGTTCAAATATTTAATTTAAACACAATTTTTAACTTATACGCATATTATTTTACAATAACATACGTCTAACGTTTACAACTGTATTTTTAATATTAATAATTATATTGAAGATGCTCAGCTACGCAACTAATTAGGTACAACTCTAAGTCTTAATTATAATATAATATTTCGTCGCTATACCTAGGAGTTTTATGTAAAACTTTGTCATTAGAAAAATAGATTTGAGTATTGTCCATTTAATTTACTTACCTTTACTATACCTCGCATAGAGATAATATCGTAAATTACGTTTTGTGAATTTAAATTATCAATATTTAATCTATTACTGCAAATCGTTTTTTGAGACCCCTTTTTGAAACAATAACCTCTTGTCGATTTAGTTCATTATAATATTTGCTTACAATATTATACTTTATAAAATATTATTTACCATGTCTCCACGTGTGTCGTCTTCTATTACGAATTAGAATTTTCTGAGAATATTTTATGTTCACTGTTATTATTTATCAATTTTGTAATCATACAGGATAATTTATCAACCATGTTCGCACCATCATATTTTCCTTTAACAAAGAAATGATTCAAATTATGAATTTTAGAATTTTCTATTATACTTAAGGATTATATACTTGTAGAAGGGTCCTGTGATAATATAAACTTTTTATTTTCAAATGAGACACAATCGTCGTTTATTTAGTTTGGTTTAGATATTCCTAACGTTATAAATTATACAAATAATACACAGTCCTAACTCTTTTTATATAATATACTATCTCTCTCACTCAATCCTTTAGTCCCTTATCAGTTACCGTAACAACAGGAAATAAAAATATAATTTTATATTAAAACTAAATATAGTTTTATTATATATAAATATTTAAGTAAGCACAACAATATTATTGTCAGATCAGATAAATAATTTTCATACGTGCAATGTCCAAATTGCATCGGCACTAAGATTTGGAGATGAATGATGACTGATGGTGGTAATGTCTCCGTATAGAATTTAAAGCAGTAAATAAATCAAAGTTGTATACGTAGTAGACCGTTTTTAAATATAATTTTTTTTTTATAAAAGCTATCATTATCGAGAATCGATCATTTCATTTTTCGGACTCAATTTCGTACATTTTCGGAACTCTGCTTAATTAATATCGATAATTAAGAGACCAAAAGTTGTACATCAAATTTTTCTCAAATTTGTTTTATAAGTCCAATGGGGTTAATTTGGATTGTTTTCTTCGTTTGACAAAATATTATAAGTTAATTTAAAAAGTATTAAATTAAGGAGATATATAATAAATATTTTATCGTGATCTAAATCTTAAGCGGAAAAATATTACAATAGTCCGGACTTGTTACTTTTATCTAAAACTCTAAAAGAACTCAGTCAATGAATTTGATATTTGATTCAATTAACAATTTTTAATACTTCTATGAAAGCATTGTATGTCCACTATAAAAATATATTATAACTGCATTTATAACAAGTCCCATTAAAATTTAAAAGAGACATTATAATTACGTTGAAAAAATATTTTAAGACATAAAAGTAGTCATTTATGCAATCAACAGAATATTTTACAAATAAATCAGTTCTAACATTGAAAAACAAAAAAAAACTGCAACACAAATTATTTGGTTTAAAATAATAAAAATATTGAAACAGCTCTCCAGTAATATTTAGCATTTGTGACGTACAACTTTTGGCCTTTTAGCCATCGATATTAACCACTCGATAATTTACAACTTCTGACAATAATACCTAAATAATATAATAAATAATAAAATTATACAGTATTCGCCGCTTATTGGACTCGTTTAGGAACCAGAGTGCCCATTGTCCGAATAAGACAAGAAGGTGAAAGTCCATGAATAAAAAAATACACATATGCATTGCACTTAAAAATTTTAATTTAGCTATGTACCAATAAAATATATTATTCATTATTGTGTATTTATTTGCTTAAAATGTAGGTATATTATGACTCTTATAGAAAAAACATATTTTAGCTATTGTTTTATAATGATTTCAAATAATGTAAAAAATATATATTGAATAATTTAAGTACTTTTTGATTTGACGTGAGTCAAAAAAATTCAGATTGATCGTCAAAACATATGCGATGAAATCGGGAAAATGTATTTTAAAAAATGTGAAAATATTATTTTAAAAATATACATTGACCTCGTTAACCATGTGTAGTGAGTCCAAAAAGGAAATTTTTCCTGTGTGTCAGTGTATGTATTGACCAGCCTGTTTGAGTCCGATAGGCTATGAATGAGTCCATCAACTGTTAGTCAAAAAATATAAAGTTCATATTTCTTGATTGGAACGACAGCAAGATTCATTATCTGTAAATTTTATATTGTTTTCTAAATTAGATAGGTACTTTATATAGGCGAAATTCCCGTTTTCATGTGGATTGGACTTTGTGTGATAAACATAAAATATATATATATATATATATTAAATCCAATACGTTAATCTGTCTATCTATGTGTACATATAATATACCCGCAGGATCATTTACAATAAAAGTTATATTGATAAATTCCTTGAGACTTGAGGGATGTTTAAAGTTTATTTTTTAAGGCAATCATTCGTTTCCGCTAGTATAAAAAAATCGTTGATTCCTGATTCGGGCAATTCACCTGCTTATAATC
This sequence comes from Pentalonia nigronervosa, assembly GCA_014851325.1. Lineage (NCBI taxonomy): Eukaryota > Metazoa > Arthropoda > Insecta > Hemiptera > Aphididae > Pentalonia > Pentalonia nigronervosa. The sequence continues at coordinate 40,316 of JACXSJ010001115.1, read as the reverse complement.
GAAATATAGTAAAATAACTAAAAATCAATTTTCCTTTTTATTTAAATTTAATACGGGTCGTATGATATAATACAAAGTATTATATTATAAGTAATTTACATTTTAGATTCTGAGTGGAGCGAGGAATGTATTGATTTTACAATGTTGTTTTTTTCTTTTTTTGTGTCTGCCACCACATTTAAGGGCAGTAAAAGTGCTCTAATTTTGTTCATCAGCATCTTTTCCGGGAGAAATGTGAATCTAGTTGGTACTTTGAGAGGTCAGAAGTAAAAAATTCCTCATAGTCTTCAAACGCGTTGGAAAAAACAACAACAAAATAAGGGAAAAACTGGAATTTTTACGCGAAGCTAATTTTCAAAAAAATCGATTTTGTTTTTTGGTGTCACACCAAAAGTAATCACAGTAGATATATAAAATTTGCACCGAATGTTTATATAAGCATTTTCTATACACCATAAAATTTTCAAAATATTTTGGTTTTTTTGAACTATTATAAGCATAATAAATTTTCGGGTTTTTTTTTATTATTATTTCCAACAAAAAAATTTTTGAAAAAACTTAAAAATTTAATACAATGTTCTTGTTGTAAGTGAAAATTAAAAAAAAAAAGTTGAGTGTAAGTTTCTAATAATTTTTTATAAAATTGAAATTTCAAGAAAATACGTAAAAATCACGAAATTTTGGAATTTTTTTATTAGGAAATTCATAAAAAAATTTTTATTCAAATCTAAAATTTTAAAATTCAACACAAGGATCTCTATAAGTTTTTCTGCCTTTCTAAAAAAAAAAATTTACCGGAAAGTCAAATTAATTTTTTATAAGCGTTTTGAATTAAACATTGGATATTCACCCCTTTTTTCCAAGAACGATTTTCTTATTTTGATGTAATTCAAAAAGGAATAACCGTAGACATTTGAAAATTTTACCAAATGTTTACATTACCATTTTCTATATATCAAAAAAGTTTAAAAATATTTTAACAATTTTTAAATTAATTGTAGACCTAAGAAATTTTTGGTTTTTTCAAATTTTTTTTCTTTAAATATCGATAAAAAAAAAAATTCGTTGGGTCAAATTTTTTGAAAATTTAATACAAGATTCTTCATAAGTTATCAAAATAATAAATCAAAAAAAAAATAAAAATACATAGGCACAATTTATTTTTATAAGCATTTAAACTTGAATTTTAACCGAAATTCATCATCTAGCATTTTTTTGTAGTTAAAAATGTAAAAAATATTTACTTTTTATAACTAAGAATTGAAAATTTAAAACAAGGTTTTTTGTAAATAATTTAAAGTGTAACCAAAAAATCAAAAATATATATTAAAAAAATAATTTTTTATGGACATTTTAAGTTCAAATTTGGACAAAATTAGATATTTAAACGAAGAATAATAATGTTATTTATTTCGTTGTAACTTAAAAATATTTTTAAAGGTTCTTGAAACTTTTAAAGTATATTATTATATTTTATACTCTTAATTAATTTTTCAAATGGAATGTTTTCTGCAAAAATGAATTCAACCTACTGTAGTATTAATAGTAATAAAATTAATTATTTTAATAGCAATAATATGTTAAAATACACTTAGTTATGTAGGCTGACAGAACGTCTTCGCTCAGAATCGTTTTTCGTATACAATAACATATATCATTGAATAGAAATTTAACACATCCTTGAAAATTACCCACTCGATATCTACTGTACAGCTGAGCGGTACCCACTTGCCTACTTTTTTTCTGATATGACTTATTAATAATTATTATTTTTATAGTAACCAGTCGAACAAATAGAAAAAATATTATGTATATTGAGTATTTGAATTATTAATTGGTATTATATATATTTTTTAATTTTCAAAACATTGTCATAAAACCATGTAAAATTACTTCATGTTAACACTTCATGATTTAAAATTTAAATAAACATTAAAAATAATCACATTTTTTTTCTAATACAACATACAACACATTAATATATAATAACTGATACTGATTATTTATAACACACGTATATCATAAGTAAACTAACCTAACTAGTCGCCTACATGGAAATGGAAAATTTCATACAAAAATACGGAACTTAAGTATGATCACATTACCAGAGCGAAAACGAGAATCAAACCGATTTTTTAATTTCCGGAGGAAAAGGGCGACAGTGTAAACGGCAAATGCCCTTTTTCAACCCACACACGAATTAAGCTCACAAAAATCGAATATTTTTCTGTTCATTCAAGGGCTTTACAGCAGTCGATAAAATTGACTATTGCAGTAACTACCTATATAAATATATATATATATATATATATTAACGGCAAAGTTGGAAGTCGGACATTGCTAACGCACATTGCACAATGCTCGATTTTCGAGGGTAAAGTAGGTAAGAAATAGTTAACATTGTCCGGGAATTGTGTACAATGCCGAATACAATATTTGGTCAATGTGGATAAAATATTGAAAATTAATCAAAACATTTTACTGGGTACTTTAATCGATTTTAATAAAAACTTAGAAATAGACACTTCGAATATTAGTTACCTATTAATAGTTTTGAAATATATTATCCGTTGGATCATCGTTAAATAACTAGGTACTATTGAATAACTTATTTTATTATTTAAAGGTGATTTAACACGAATAATTGATACGAGGAATAAGTAGTACCTATTATTTTAAGACGTAGGTACAAACGATTATTTATAATATTCTAAAAATATATGTTCCTTAAAATAAAATGTATTAAGCCCAGTAATAATTTATGCAGCACCATTTATACTTATAAATTTATAATTTATACAATACAATTACGATTTTTTAAACATTTTTTATAAAATGTCTCATATTTTAATAAAATGGATGTGAAAAAACGTTTCTAGAGGGTAATGACTAATGAGAATCGAAACAATTTAAAATCTATTAACTTAAAATTTATGTTATTTTTATAGAAATATTTATTCCATGTGATTTAACAACCAATCTTAGCAATCAATCCAAGAATCTATTATATTCCGTATCCAGACCATTCCTCGCATTAGATATTATTTTTAACGATAAACGATAAACAATAAACGCAAAATTGTGTAATGTTAATAAAATAATAAACGTTTAGATTGTAAATAACGTAAAACGAAATTTTGATTTCAAATGCAAACCATGTATATAATATTATAATTTGTATAATATTAGGGGCGTAATTAAGGGGTGATGAGGAGGGTAAAGTCCCCCCCCCAGAGCCTTTGATATTGTATAAAATAGTATTCCCAGCTATCACCGTACTTGAAAATATAGTAAACATGTATTATTTTGTGTGTAAAAAAATATCCCCCCCCCCCCATTAGAACAAATTTCTTATTACGCCACTGAATTATGTCATATTATAATATATTGTTATCCGTTATAATATTATAGTGTCTGTGCGAATATTATACGATGTAATATAAATATTATAAACTCTGTATGAATTGCGCTACGTAGATACAATGTACGAGGACTGTTGAGGTAGCCGTGCGTGTGCCGAGATGACAGAAAAATACGTACAAAAAAAAAAATATTAAAATAACGCTGATCTATTAAGAATAAGTAGGTACACCTACCCTACCCCTGAAGTATTGCAAATCGCAATATTATCATATATTATTATTTTAATATTATCGCGCCGGTGCCGTATGCATTACCGCGGTATACTGCACGTCTGGCTTGTGACGTTTCGATGACGAGGTTCGCACGAACGGCGGCGGCGGCGGGAATGGGTGACGAGCAGCGAGCTAACGCGAGTGCAATAGCCGCAATAGCGCGCACGTGCATCGACAAGGCTGAGAAAAAAAATTCACTGGAACGAACAATTTTTTTCGTCCGTGTTACTTATAACACAGATTAAACCGCTTCCACGTGCTCGCTTGGCTTGCATTTTGCAACTCGAACACGGCGCCACCGCGGAACACACCGCACATGATTATGTGATATTTTTATCCGTCTCCGCATAATATTCGACTTATAATCGTATATTAAGAAACACGCAAACACCGAGATGGTATTATTATATCACACCCACATATTATAATAATAAAATCATTACGATTACCGTGACGCAAAAAAATATCGACCCGTTTGCGAATTTCTTCGGATTTTTTAAACGAGATCCGATGAGACCTCGGAGCTGCAGCAATCGTTAAAAATGTATCAGTAGGCACGAGTAGTCCGTTATAAGAACACCGCGGATCATTAATTATAATAAAATTTAAATAATAAAAAGTGTTGAACCGGTTCGGTTATTCGATTATTCGTGCGCACCATCGGTTGGAAAAAACGCGACAAATGTATATCATAATAATGTTCAAAAAATCGTTGATTTTATTATTATCTATCGTGTCGAATAAGAACAAGACTGCGTGTGACAATCGTCGTCTTAGTAACTACAATATTTTAATTATTATTATCTATATATTTAATATTTTGTAATAGTATAAGTTTATTTATTTACTATAAGTTTAGGTACTAATAATTTGTTACACCTACTTGAGCGCGCAATATTATATCGATGGTATTTAAACGGTTTAATGGTTATAGAAGTCAAGTTATTGACATGAGCGCCCCTTTTTTTCTAGTTCACGTTTTGTTATTTTGTCGTAAGCGTTATAATTATTTATCCATTAATCAGACTCAAACATCGACATCATTTTTTTTTTTTTTTTTGGTTAAAGCTTATAAATACGAACAGTAAGTGTAGGTTTACATAAAGACTGGTTATTTTTTTTTTTAATTTTCCTCATAAAAACATTTTGAAAAATTATTGAGAAAAAAACTAGTAATAATCAATGTAAGGCAAGCTGTTTTGACGGAAATTTATTTTCTAATTATATATTAGTTATGCTACAAATAAATAATAATTTTAATGTGTAGACAAATAATCAAATTTCTCCCAAACGCGACACTTTTAGCAATAATACTGTTTAACCCGTAATCTGAGCAAGAGATAGATAGGCTACTCTACCTACCAATTTTTTTAAATTTTATTAAATAGTTTCTGGAATTTTGAAATATTTGACATTTATTTAAATTTTAAAAAGAGTCGAAAAATCTGGTAAATTTGTACAGCCTTGGATACTGCGATACATAGTATAACAAAAATAAATGCATGTAAACAAAATTAGGTCACATAATATATCGAACTTTCCAAAATAGATGCGAGTAAAGTGACGAAAGAGTTAAAATTAAAAGCTGGGTCGATGATTAATAAAAAGATTTAAAATAAGGCCACATTTATTTTTAATGAGCGATTGAAGATTACATATGTATTTATTTAAAGGACTAAAATCGAATCTGAACCGACCCGTTTTTATAGTATAAAAACATGCCTCACTGAAAAAACTCTTACGCCTCGTAAAGTAGTTAGATTTTGATATTTTTTTTTTTAAGTTGAAGACGGGAGCGCATTGGACTTAAATTAAAAAAAAATAATTTTAATAGACGTTTACAATAATATATCACACATTTTTAAAGCGTTATTAAATGTTATTAAAAAGACTGTAGTCCAATGAAATCTGAATAATGTTTTCCTTTTTCAAATAAAAATTCGACTCTTCTGATGATCGTTAAAATAGTCTGATATTATTTTTTCTGTAAGGTCGGCGAACCACGTAAGACGGGCGTTAATCTGGAAATTTGAAATGGGGGCGGGGATTAAATTTTTTCAGGAAAAATACAATTCAAATTTATTTTACTACATAATAGATTATAGATAAGATATAATAACAATATTAACATTTTTATTTATATTTTAAATTTATGGATTTTAAAACGCCTGAACTATATTTTATTATATAAATAATAGGTACGTAATACCTTTTGATCCGCGCCATCAATCGAGGTGACTTGAAACTTGAGTTTTGATTTTCTTTTCAGTATTCTGAGCTTAAAAAAACTCGCACAAGGCCACAAAAATTACATATATTGTCGCTTAAGACTCGTGCTCAGTATATGCCTTTCCATTAAGTTTATTGATCAAAACTGGCTTTAAAAATAAACAAAACATGCGTGTTACAAGTCACCTCAATTTTGGGGTGACTTGTAACAGTTATAAACATTTATTTTAAAAATCAATTCAAGAACATTACAGTTGACTTGTAACGAAATATTTATTTTAAAAATGCAACAAAATACATGATAAGTAAATATAAAAAAATAAGTTGACTTTATCTTTACAACAATGCTATAAAATTGGATAAACATATTTTTATACTTTTAGTTGCAATATTCTTCTTTTAAAATATTCCTTAATGTATAAAAAAATATACAAACCTTTAAATTCAAACTGTATCACAAAGATTTGAAGCACTTTTGAAAACAATAATAAAATCACTCTTAACATGAAAAATGTTTGAGTATTTTTTTTTTTTTTTTTTGAGGGGGAATAAAAATAAAGTAAATCTCATAGTTTAAATAAACATTTATTATCACAAAAATTATAAATTTATTTTTTATGAAGATAGAACTAAATTTTATCGAATACCCTTATAAATACCTTGATATGTTTTTAACAAAAACCAAATTGTTTCATTTCACCTCGTAGTTCCAAATCACCTCGATTGACGTTAACTGGAAATTGCTTGAAGTTCGCCCCTTTATAAATAGCGATTTCGAAATCCCTAAACAGTTGGTACATAATACCATAATCTCAAAATCGGATTTTTGCACATCCAAGTTTTGGATTTCAATCAAAATAACAGTATAGTAATATATTAAAAATCTACTTGAAAATCAAACGATGATATTATAATTTATAGGTAATATACGTTGTTTCAATTCAGTACGCCACTATACTAATAGCTAGGGCAGATTTACGCATAGGGCAGCCTAGGCACGTGCCTAAAAGCACAACGTCTTTCGGGGGCGCACATTTTTATTATTAAGTTTTTAGTACATTTTTAATTTTTATTATTTCATATGTTAGGAATATAATAATATATAAATCAAACTAAAATAAACAATATTTTTAATTATCAAATTTTATATTTCATACAGTATTACCAAAGCATTAGGTAATAATAATAAATATTAGTTAAGTATTAAAATAATAATATTACAATATTATTATTTTATGTATATATTTCAAATATAGAAATAATTCTAGAAATCAAATATTTTGATAGAAATAATATATAATATTAATAGACATCGCGACAACAACATTGTCCTCTGCTCAAATATAATCATACAACTGATTACGATTCTATTTATTTTATAGAGTAGGTACTCGCCACTCAACACTCTGATTGAAATACAATTATTATAAAAAAACTGTCAACACACGACTACAGTAAACAATATTAACTTTAAATGAATTAAAACTTAGATTTATGATTTACAACCATTTTTAAATTATGCATAATATACTATAGCATGATAAACAATAGTAAGCATTTTTTTTTTTAATCATATCAGTAAAAAAAGTGGGCATCGATTTAAAAAAAAAATAACACAATTTACTCAACATATAATTACTTATTGATTTATTGATTATATTAATTTTTCTCATTATTTGTTTGTTTAATACTTGGTTAATATACCTACATAGTATATTATATATTGTATTGCATATAATAATGACTATAAAGTTTTTGTTTTAATTACATAGTTCATAAAATAATTTGTAAAAAAAAAGTTGCGTTTTTAATTACGGTTAAGTGGATTATTTTTTTTTCTGGATACGTTATATATAGTCGGAAAAATGGTAAGTCCGTCCCTGCTAACAGTGTATATTATATTTTATATTACCAAATTAGAAGTATTTTAAGGTCTTCTCTAATAAATTCTCTAATAATTAATAATAAATTTAAATATTAAAATTATTATTTTCTAACAAACGCGAAACGTAACAATTACTTTACAACGACTTTGCGGCCATAGGTATAAAGTAACTACTATACGTCTATACTGGTTCAATCATAATTTAATAATAAAATAAATAAACGAATACTGTGGCTCGTATAATACATATATATATTTAAATGCAGTACATTACAGGTACACCTGTATTACCCATATAAGTAATTATAAAGTTATTGGTGACACGCTACGAGAAAAAAAAATTGTAATAATAATAACAAAAGTGTTAATACAGTGAAAACAAACGCGTTCAGAGAATTATTTTTCCTATGAGCATGTTATATAGGCACCTATAAAATATATAATATACGCGACCGCGAAATATTATGTTCTCGGTAAACCGTACATGCACGATACGCGTAATAACAAATAATAATAATAATAATAATAATATTAAAACATTTTACGACGTCGCGTTCGAACGGAGAAAAAATAATGAAATAATGTAATAATTTCACCGATTTTTGATGTAGACGTCCCCGTTTGGTAATTTATTACGACGAGCACACGCCGTGCGGCGCAGACGACATTATACCCACACACTATTAGTGCCCGTATAGCTATGTTTTGTGTTTGGTAACATTATTGTTGTTTGATGTGTTTTTTTTTTTTATTTTTCATTTGTCGTTAAAGTCGAACAGTCGGAGGTGGAGGAGGAAGCCCGACAGATGGAACCGTTTTCGGCCAACAAGTGTCGCGGCCGAGGCGCAAAGGACGACGACGAATACGACGAGAATGACAAGCTGATAACGTGCCGCATTTGCTACGACGGTAAGTAATTTACATTTTGCTCTAATAAAATATCGAATAATAGACAAGACCGTGGCCATTTTCCTTCGAGAGACCGTTTTTCTCCGATAACAAGGTACCGTTTTTCTCAAAAAAATTATTTACTTAATTTTTATCTTCACCACGTTCCTCCACTTTTGGTTTTTCTCCGATAAAAAATTTTGAATATGATAAAGTCCTGGGCTTTCAAACGTTACAATAACGTCATATATGATAAAGAACGATTAAAATTTGGAAACATAATTAAACGAAAAACAGTAAACAAAAGTTATTAAATATCTCCAAACAAAAAGCATGACGATTAACAAAATATATAATGTATCATCAAACAAAAAAAAAACACAAAATGAAATAATTTAAAATCCATTTATTTAAAAGTTATACCTAATATTGATTTCTTAGATATATTTATTCCTATTTTTATCTTAGCGATCAATACAAGAATTTGTTATATTCCGTATCCGGGCTATTTCTCGCATTAGATATTATTTTTAACGATAAAAAGATAAACGCAAAATTTGTGTAACGTTTTACTTCTAAATAACGATAAACTCAAAATTGTATAATGTTTTGATTATAAATAACGTAAAACGAATTTTTTTTTTAAAGCAAGCCTTGTAATAAACATATTTCTAATATTATATTAACCAAAGAAAAAAATTACCAGAACAGGTAAATCGTGTCCTCCATCAAAGGTCACAGTCATATACTACGTAACTTGTGTCCCACGAGACATTTTAAAAAGAGCACAAAGTGATATACTTAATTAGTTTGAGAAATAGGCAAATAGAAAAAATTAAAATTTATGTGAAAAGGAAAACATTTAAATGTATTCAAGAAATATTGAAAGAATGGCAAACAAAAAAATAATATTCGTTTAGACTTTGTGCGTGAATTTATCGTACATATTCTTAACAGTTATCTACTCAATTACTAATTTTTAACAGTTTACTTTTTAATCATAAACAACATAAACATCTAAATCAGTATTTTTACTAGACCAATATGAATACAATCATGCACCAGTTTTAAGTCAGAAAAATAATATTGAAAATATTGATTTTTCAAAAATGTACGTGAGCCTCTATACGAATAAAAAAATATTCAAACCTCAATTTATAGCTATACAAAAGCCAAAATATACATAATATTATGTATTAACTATATCCAGGCCGCAATGTTTACATCAAAAATTAAAAATGGTAGGCAATTTACAGCTATCACAAATGATATCATAAGAACAAGGATCCTAAATATCCTGCAGTTTTTCATTGTGGTAACAGTTGTTATAAATATACCACATATTAATATTAGTATGTCTTCGTCTTTCCCATATTCATCATTTATTCCAGCACATTCCTCATAATGTAACGATATCGGGAGAAGTCATTTAAGTATTTCGCAAAAAAATTTACCAATAGCCGTAATTTAATTAGAACCGATCACAAAATATTATCAGATTTAAAAATTATGATCGTTTAAATATCATTGTGACATGGATATAATATAATATTAATTATTGATAAAAACCATTTTTGATACAAATACATAACAAGTACATAATATTACCAATACGCGAATATAAATATATAATATATTAAATTAAAATGATTTAGCAAGAAAAAATTTACAAGATAAACCAAGATAATTAATACTGTCAAAGCACAGAATAAATAAATTAAACTTTTTATGATTAAAGTAATAATTTTTATAATATTCGAGAAATGTGTAAAAGAAATTTAAAATCATAAAATTAAAATTATCAAAATTATGAAGCGAAAACTTTATCTAAAATTTTTTTTCTTTGACATATCAAAATCAAAATTCAAACAAATAGTTTTTGAGTTATTTAACTTTGTGTACTAAGGATAATAAGTCCATGATAATGGGATTAGAAAATATGGGGGTTATGGAAATTTAAAAATTTTAGTAATTAATATTAATCTATCAACATTTATAATTTACTACTATTATTACTACTACTATTATTTTTTTAGTACTATTATTTACTATTAAACTACTCGTACAAATTTTGAATTAAGTACATCAAAAATTTCGAAAAAAAATATGCACTAATGTGGTAGATAAAATAATTTGCTTATTGGAAGTTATTTATGCATTTTAGTCAATATATTTTCGCCATTATGCTTTTTTTTCAAAAAACATTTTATAAAATACCACAGCACTGTGATATAATGGGCCTCAAAATATAAGAAAATACTATTTTTTAAAACTTATTTTGGTTTTATTATAACATTTTTTAATACATTTAAAAAAGTTCTAAAAGACAAGTGTCTGCTGCAGAAACAAAGGATTGATTTTGAAGTTTGTTAAGTTTGAAATTATTGTCGTACTTATTTGTTTAAATGAAATATTTAACATCGTAAACTGTCTATCAATTAACTTGCAATCATCTACTTTAAATAGGAAAGTGTACTATGCCAATTAAGTCAACAAAAAACAAATTTCGGATCAACGTGAGAATAAAAATGTCTATGAATTATATGTGCAATCATTATTGATAAATGCACAAAATTCAAACGTATCTAACTACTCCAACAAATAATGATATTTCGTTAAATAAAATGTCTCAAAGCTTAAATAAAATAACAGATTATTATACATGTAATACTTCTACCACTGGTAAAAGACGTATTTTTTTCAAATAAGGAAAAAACTAAACTTAAAATAATATTTTAGACGTCATATGCATTGAAATTGTTATTAATGAAATGGTGAGCTTTATGCAGTTTTAGGTATATTAAACATTATATTATAAATGGAAAATATGTATATTATAAGTAGAGTTAGGATGCTGATGACCTAAAAAAATCACATAAAAATGTCCTAAAAACTTCAAAAAATGAATTTAAAAAATGACCAAAAAAAATCTACTAAAATAAGTGAAGACATTTTATTTTAAAATATTAATTTTTATTAGAGATATGGGTGTGACAATGGGTGTTACAGTAGTTTAAAATATGAATTGTAATATCAATAGACATTAGTATACATTTAAATTTTAAGCATTATATAAAATTATTAAAAATATTTTCATTGATATTCCATACAATTTATAAATATAATACTCGACAAGCGTATATGAAAGAATACTTGTCTTATAAATGTATAACACTCAAACGGTAAACTTTATCGGTACGCGATAAATTTAATCACAACAAAAACTCCACAATAATAATAAAATTATTTTTTTCTATATTATACAAATTTTCTTTAAAATCTAGAATTTAAGAAAATGCTCCTATATTATACAAAAACTAAAAAAATGATGTTAAAAAATTGCATTTACAGCTAAAATACCTAAAAATGTAAAAACATGCAATATAAAATTAGAATATTCTGAATCAAGGAAGCATGAAACATATTTTGAACTAATTTAGCATTATATAAAATCAAAGGAAAAAAATGCAAAAGTTATCAACATTCTAACTCTAATTATAAGTTACGAATATAGTTATTATAATTGTATTTTGTAAAACTTTCTAGTATTCAGATAAATAGAAATCTTATATTTTATAATTATCTACTTATTTTTTGGTTCACTTTGTCTTAAATTATTAATTATTAATAAGAATAATCATTGATAACTTTGAAACTATGGGAGACTAATACAAAAATTGCTATAAGTCCCCATTTCTGTGTACGAGTAAAAAGTTTATAGTGGGCCTACCCAAAAACAAATTCCTAGCTACGCCCCTGTACCTAAGTACACATTTATTCGTTTTATTTTGTCATATGACATAAAAGTTAATTTTATGCAGTTTATAATCATTGTAATAATTACATTATTATACACATAATATACAATTCCTAACAGTATATTATTATATTGGACATTACTAATAGTAACGATTATTGAATAATTTATTAGAAAAACAAACACAGTGCAATTACAATACTTTCGACAAGCGCACATTGAACGTTCCTAATTACAATCCTGATGGAAAATTACGTTATCTATATGTTTGACGTTAGTAGTGATAGTTAGGGCTCAATGTTGTGTATGCATTTGCAAACAAATTTTGGTCGATCGTACTGCGTACGCTAAGTACAAAATATTTCGCGTAAAAGTATGATTAAAAATAAAAATTCTTTTGGAGCATATTTCAACATTGCACAGTTTTTAGAGCATAATATATTTTTCCAATAATTATAATGTATTGCATATCACACTGTTTTGTAATTTAAAAACAACTTAAATGCGCAAAATTTTGAGGAAATAAAAAACTAACCGCTAATTCTAGTGGAAGCAACAAATTGAAAATCAACCTACGTACCAAATGGTTATTTTATAGTTTTATACCATAGTATAGTTTTTTTCTGCATTATACTTGTAATTATTTAGAAAATATTATAATCATACAATAATAATTAATAAATGAATAAGCATTTGTGTTTATCATGTGCAGTTTGAACCTAACTCGTTTTAAAATAATTTAAATCTAAAATCAAGCTTTTTTAAAACACGGTTTTTTCAAGCATATTTGGCTATTTCTTGCGTATAATACCATTTAAACAACATATATCTTGATATTTTAATGCATATCTATAAATCCGTTGCCTACAAATAACATAGTTTTATATTATATTATTCATAACTTATCAGCAAAGAGAATAATATTGCGATATTGATGATTTGCATTTTTCTATCTTTTAACAGTTTAGTATATTGACCTACAAAAATCCATGTCGTTGTACAGATTTTAATAATATTATACTAATGTAGGTGCCCGCCATCATATCGCTGTTTTGCAGTTTTCGTTTATCTGTCGCCTCATGCAGGACACATTTCAGAACACATTTAATTTGATATAAATTATTATTATGCGCATTTTACTAATTTCGCATTTCGAATGAATGTAATAATATTATATATTTTTAATATGTAAGCCGACGCTGTTTGCTAAAAAAAAAGTTTTTTATCAATTAATATGTAAAACTATATAGGCCCCTATCGCATGTTGTTATGTTCATAATGTACCGCCTAATGGTTATAAATTTATAATATTGTACCCAAGTGTTTACAGGCTGATTCTCAAAGCATGCCCACTTCCATTTTTTTCCATTAAATAATGCAATTTTTGGAAATCTAATTTTTAGAATTTTTTAATAGGCTAAAGGCCATAGTTTAAAATTCTTAAGATGTATTTACTGCCCGTTTAAGGAGTGTCCCGTATAAATGCAAACTTCTGTTTTTCAACTGAAAACCCACTATTTTATTGTAAATTATTAAGAGGATAATTTTTATAAAATTATCGATGTACCTTATTCGAAATTCGAACGAGTAGTTTCTCAGTTACTAAAATAATTTTTATACTAAAGATAATAATCCTTAAAAATAGTTTTACAAAAATAAAAAATAGATATAATATTGGATCTATTATTGATTATACTTGAACAATCTTTACAAATCATAAATGGTCTTTATAATTAGTTTATAGTTATATATTTAAAAATTCTAAAAAATAAAATGTTAAATAACTGCGTTATTGAAGAAAAAAAAAGTTGAACGTAATCAGTGAATCGCTCTGTATGGCTATATGTCCTTTTGTACTAAGAGGACTGCATTTGGTATTATAATATTAGTAATAAACTAATAATAAGTGCGTCCAAATACCATTAATATACATTAAACATATATAGAACTACTTATCTGCTTTGTAAAGACGGCACATTTGTTTTCAGTTTACGCATATTCTTAAATGATTGCGGTAGTGATAATGCTGCAGATTATTATGGATATATATATATATAAGTACCAGGAAATTCATTGGACGTAAAACACTCATTATTATTTTTAAAAGTATAAAAATTATTAACGTTAATGAAAAAAAATTTAACACGGTTTCTAATCATTACAAAACAACATTACTGAAAAAAAATTATATTTTTTAATATTTTTTTTCTTGTATTTTTTTGATTTTTTTAACTATTAAACGACACTATACCATTTTTTTTCATATTCCAATGCAGAATATTTTTCTTAGTACTTCGATACATAAAAATCGAATATAGGATGAGTAGTTTATGAGTTCTAAGTATTTAAAGTTTAATCGAACGAAGTGATGGACCGACATTTTGGAGACTCATAAACTACTCATCCGAAATTCGATTATCGGAATACTCAAAAAAATATTATGAGTTTAAAAATGAAATCAAAACTGTATATTATCATTGAAAAAGTGAAAAACTTAAAAAATATACCTTTTTTAAAAATTATGTTTTGTTTGACAAATATATAAACCGAATCAAATTGTTTTTCAAAAACATTAATACTGTTTGAAATAATGAGTATAAATAATAAATCTTTCGTTAAACAGATCCACCCGGCATAATTTTACGAACTCTTGTTCATTGTGATATCTATATTATGTTGTTTATAGAGGATAAGAAAGAAAAGACCGTGTCGCCATGCAACTGTGTCGGATCTCACGCACATGTTCACGTAACGTGCCTCGAAAAATGGTTGTCTGTATCGAAATCGAATAGATGTGACATATGCAGTTACACTTTCAAAACGGTCGAACGCTCTTTAACTGTATTGGAGGTAAACTAACATATCATTATTATATAATATATATACATATGTATAGCAATGCACTGAGTCAAAACATAAAACATGTTATTATAATATTGTAATTTGCCTTGCCCCTTTATTTATTTTGAAGATATGGTACCTAGGTACTATATCATAGTCAACAAAATCAATGGAACATGATATTATTATTATTATACGTTAGGTTAGGTTATTATGTAGTAACAATTTAAATTCATGCACCCCGGTCATTTAAAACAAATTAAAATACAATTTTATTTTATAACTAGTATTTGTGTGTGTCTCTCTCACTCTCTCTTTATTTATCAATTCCCTTGGTTTAAAAATGCATTTGCGGCGGGGTATTCCATATACAAACAAAATATATATAAGTAATTACTCGGGTATATTTCCTAGAACGATTGTTTCTAATGTTTTTAATTTAATTACTATATTTTATTACTTTATAACTTTTTAATATCGAAATCCACTGATTGAATAATTGCAAAGACAATTTAAGTCGGATATGGTTGGGTTAGGATAAATCGTAAGACTATTTCTAGGACCAAGTGTTTGGAATGAATTTTTATTTTAGAACAAACAAGAAACGAAAAATTTAAAGATCTAAAAAGCATTAATATTTTGAACTATTTTCTCATTAATAAAAATATATACACCGAAACAACTAGTAAATTAATTTCTAAATTTAATAATTTAAGCATTCATTGTTTATTGTTAATTATTGTATATTATACTAGATATATATTTATAGTTTATACTTAAAATATTTCAAAATGTTCACTTAACAATACAAAATTAAAATTATCCTAGCCACTATGCATTCCAGTTTCTATTTTATAATTATATTTACTACACAATTTTGATAGTTGTTTATAAAATATTTTTGAAATTGCAATATCAATATCTTGTTTTCGTGGCCCAATCTATAATAAATTCAAGCGCGGTCCCCTATTTCACTATTATTGCGACTTATAAAACAACCGTAGAACATTTATTTTTTTATTTTTTGCTAGAAAAAAATGAACTTTATCAATATTTTTCGGTGACTTTTTTATTTTATTTGTACGAACATTTTTTTATTATTATTTTAATTAAATGTACCGATTATTTTTTTTTATAATTTTGATTTCCGAAATTATTTTAAATTATAATTATAGTCCCATAAAAAAGTATTGGACTCTTCTGCAAACAAAAACAATTCTTCACATTTCGACGAAAAAAACAATAATCTATGCGACTATTCAACAAATCATAAGTGATAAATAGGTAACGTAAAAAATGTTAAGTACTGTCAAGACGTTATAATATATGAAACTACTTTTAAAATTTTAAATTCTAATCAGAGCGATGAATATGTTGGTCTTAAATGTTATATAACATTTTTTATGAGTCTGTCATTACCTTTTGGAATAATAAAAATAAATCAGTCTTCAACTATTTGATAATGGTATCTAGTAGCAAATTTGATATAGTTTGTACATTGGGAGATCAAAATTCAAAAGTAGAAAACGTTCAGTGATCAGTAGTTTTCTAAAAGAATTCAAGAAAACTAAAAAATATTATAGAATATTAATATTAGAATAAAAATGGGAAATATTTATGAAGCGCCAATTTTCTACAAAATCTTCGGTTTTTTGATGTCATTAAAAAAAAAAAAGTACAACGGTAAATGTTCACCAAATATTTATATAAACATTTTCCAGAGTTAATATAAATTTCAAAATATTTAGACTAATATTTTAAGTTATTTAAAATGTATAATTATTATATAAGTTTTAAGCTTCTAACATAGCTTTTTATATAAGTTTTGATATTTTCGAATTTTTTTTCTATAAGTATAACATTTTTGTCCTAGGTCAAAATACTAGAAAATATACTCATGGTTTCTCAAAAATTATTCTTTTAGTAATTAGTATATAAGTATTTGAGAAAGTTTGACAAAATCATTAAAATAAATTACCTAATTATTTTGTAGTTAAATTTCATTAAGTTGTCAATTTTACTAGGTAGGCTTAAAAATGTGATACAAGATTCCTCAATATTTTTAATTAGATTGAAAATACATAATTTTATGTTTTTTTATGGGCATTTTAAATCTAAACTTTTTTAAAATAGGATATTGAGTGAAAAATAACATTTTTTCCTCTAATGATTTCATTAGAAAAAAAACATTAATCGAAACTTAAACTTGAAACTAACTTCTTGTAATTTCGTATATTTTTATTTTTTATATCGAAATGTTCAAAATATTTAGACTAATTTAGAACTATTTGGTACCACTAAACTATTCAGTTTTTCACCATTCTACGATTCATCGGTATGACTTATAATAAGTTAATAATTACAATAATTATATTAAACATCTAGAACAATATAATAAATTATGTGATATATTTGGTAGAAATTAGTTTAACCTACCATATCATTGATGTCTATAATGTCTAATTATAAATAGATTATAAAGACGTATCTACCGTTAGAATTGACACTGACGACGTGTAATATAAATGGTATCTCCATAAACGATGTGTACCGCTCAGAATCGTTTTTTTTTTTTTTTGTATGGTTGATTCATCATTGAATTGAAATCCAACACATTAATTAAAGACGATTACAGACGCACTATTAATAATTATACAATTATAATTCATATAAACGCTATTTTATCAAACTAAGTTTTGCTAGTGAAATGAAAAAATGACTCAATTACTATTTACTAGACAAATTAAACTGCAGTGGTTCTAGTCTCCAAATGAAATGGTATATGCTATTGGAACGGGTAAAAATTTATATTATATAGATGTAAAAATGTAATTTGTTTTTAAATCCTCGTATACCTACATTAATTGTCAATTTGTATTTAATATATTATTATATTGTTAATATTATTTATAATAAAGATACTTACAATTTAAAAAAAGGCAGGCAAGTGGGTATCTGCTGCACCTACAGTAGTTATCGAGTGGGTCACTGTAATGGACGTGTTAAATTTTAATTCAACGACGTAAAATTATTATATGGTACCTACGAAAAATGAATTCTGAGTGAAGACGGTCTATCAGTATTCATTAGTTAAGTGTATTTTATGATATCATTGCTATTAAAGTAATTTATTTTTCTTATTAATAATAAACAATATATGTTAAATTAATTTTTGCCAAAAACATTTCATTTAACACAATTTAAAAGTTACAAGTACCCGCGTATAATATTTTTAAATTACAAAAAAATAACATCACAATAAAATTGTTATTCTCTGTTTGATTGTTTATAATTTCATCTAAATTTGAACTTAAAATATATATTAAAAAAATTGTATTTCAATAATTTTTAAAAATGTTTAGTTACATTGTAATAATTTTTTTTAATTTTTAAAACTTAGCTATAAAAATTTAAAAATTTAATTAAATTTTAAGTACAGAATAATTTGCGAATTTTGATCATTTTGATGAATTTTGTCAACATTTTAACTTTAAATATGTATATATTATATGCATCTTTGATGTTTTTGAACTGCTATTAAAACAACTTTTGAGGAACTTCGTATTAAATATTTAAATCTTAAATATAAGATATAATTACATTTATAATTTTTATGAATTTTTAATTCAAAATACTTTGAAAAAAGTAAAAATAGTAATTTTAAGTAACTTTAAATGATTAAATAAACATTTGGTAAACATTTAAAGTAGATATCTGTTTTTGAGTTACTACAAAAAAACTAAAAGGACTTTGTCATAAACTATACTTTTGCGTAAAAATTCCCGGTTTGTTTTATTTATTTTTTTTGTTTTTCAAGGTACTTTTAAAAACTAATGTGAATTTTCATTTTTGACCTCTCAAAAGTACCAATTAGATCTAATTTGCTACCAGTAACCACCATCAAAGTTGAATATCGAAGCATTGTAAATAAATATATTCACAGCTCTGCTCAAAACCCAATACCTATTAGTTATTAGATAACCAATGTTCAATATAAACTAACACAACAAATATTTAACCAGAGATCAGTATTAAGTTCAATTTTAATATTTAGAAACAATTAATTATACTTCTAGTAAAAATATCAATATATTAATTGTTTTTATCCGATTGATGTTACTGCTCACTGACGCACAATGGAGTGCTGATAGTCGGGCAGTCGTATCACCGATTTTTGATATAATTTGTATAGGCGTATTTATGATTTGTTTTTTACATAATATTTCAATTTAAAACTTTTTAAATTTCCATTATTGTATAAAGACATAATATAATATGTAAGTATATACATTTTTATATTACTGACCCAATTATTTAGCTGTCTGTATAAACCATAAATTGAAAACAATATTTATTCGATAAACGTTTTAACCACATATTATTATGACAGTACGACAGTTTACATTTAAGTACTAATTTCTGATAGACACTAAAATAAAATAACATTATTTGCGAGAGATTAGCTGCTCATGCAGTCCCTTACTATTATAAAATATATCTAATATGTATATTAACTGTAAATATCATTGATATGAAATATCTACAATTATTTAGGTAAAACTTAATATTTTTTTGTATATTATTATTAATTACTAATCCATCTATATAATTTAAATAAGTTACCTATTTAATAAATTTAGAAATTTAAAAATTGGTCCAATCGTGTTTTTGTGTATTATTCATAAAAATGAATAGTGTTATAATCATAACTGTAAGTCACTCTGCGTAGGTATCATGGGTACATTATTTTGCTATCAGAAAATGTCAAGACCCCAAACCCCCTCCCCCATAACTCAAAGGTCAAGTAACACCTGTGTATATCAACTATAGTAATTCAGTGACATATTTAGGATTTTTTTAAGGGGTGTTAACAATATATATATATATATATATATATATATATATATATATATATATACATATTTATACGTAATATTACTACGTATAAATTAAAATATAATTAAGGTTATAAAAAAAAACATTTTTCTAGTAGGAAAATGAATCTAGATCAGCCATACTCAACCTTTTTTTCATTTGGGCCACATAAAATATTTTAAAATATTACGCGGGTCGCAAGTCTAAATGAACGAAACGGAAAAAAAACTAAAAATACATTTTTATATTGTGTACAACATTTGAAAATTTATTGTAAAAAAATTAAATATTTATTTTAAATTAGTGTGAATTTTGATATTGAGATAATTCTTTAACTATTTTGGATAAATCTGGTTTGTAGTTGCTGCATGCTACTCTTAACAAGTCGTCAAGATGTGAATCAGTAAGCCGATT
>JACXSJ010001115.1:0-19692 GCA_014851325.1 Pentalonia nigronervosa | reverse complement strand
CTAGATGGTTCAATAGTTTTAAAAAACAAAAAAAAAAATTAAGGAAAAATCAGAATTTTTACGCAAAACCAATTATTAACAATATCGATTTTGTTTTTTAGTGTAACACAAAAAATAATAACTGTATAAATGCATTAAATTTTCACCGAATTTTATAATGGCATATTATTTACACCATTGAAAATTCAAAACAAAGTTTCTCATAAGTAGTTCATATTGTAACCAAAAAATCTAAAAAATTTATCTTTAAAAATTTAATCTAAAAAACACAGTTTTTTTTATAGATATTTTAAGTTCAAATTAAGACGAAATTAGATAAGTATTTAAACAAAAAATAATGATTTAAGATATTTTGTTGTAATTTTAAAATATAATTTACGAGTACTTAAAGCATTTAAATATATTTTTATATTTTATACACTTAATGACGTTTTTAAATGCAATTTTTTCTGCAAAAATTAATTCAACCTACCTACTGTATATTACTGCAATGTCTAAAAGTAAAATAAATTACTTTAATATTACAATAATACCAAAAAAATATACTTGGTATTGTAACATAAGCTGACAGACCGTCTTCGCTCAAAATCATTTTTCGTTTACAAAGATTTTATGTCATTAAATTCAAATTTAACACATCTATTACAGTGACTCCTCCAGATATCTACTGTAGATACAGCAAGCAGAGCAGTGGCCACCCACTTTTTCACCTTTTTATACTTAATTACAAACTAATTTATATACATATATGTGCCTAACACGAGCTAAAAGGGTGTCACATATGGATATCCCCCAAACACCCCCTTGTATATGCCACTGTAGTAACGTATATAGTTCCAGAGTGTTTGACGACAGTTTAATACTGAAATCAACTGTTACCTTGGACATAAGTTTTGCGTGCATTATTATAATATTATATATTTTATATACAACTCTAATACATTATTATTGTTTACAACCGTTATACAAAACGTCATTATAATCGTTCATCGTCAAACTATTGTTTGTGCGTAGTGGTTGCGGGAGAGAAGAAACTGCCAAGGTTTCTGTCAACAATTCACGGTCATGTTCTTCTTCGTATCAATATGGTGTTTTGTACTCATAGTCTGTGGAATGAAAACTGTGGAATATTTTCTAGACACCAAAGATAAGAACTCATTTTCCAACGGGCTTCTCATGTCCATCATAACGTTTGCAATGGCTGCCATGTTGTGGTTTTGGCTCATAATTTTTTCATCGTCAGTATACCAAAACAGCACATATCTATAATACCTACTGTAAATTATTAGTGCTTGGATTTATATACAAGTGCATATTTTTACATACTATTTAGTTTAAAATAATTCTGATTATATTAAACGTTTTATGTGTAGATTCAAACACTAAAATATTTTTTACTGTTTTCGATCATCATAATTTTTTTTTTATGATTTTTTTACTCTTTTGAATGACAACAAACATTTTTATTTTCATACCCCGAATCGGATTATTATTCAACTCATATCATTTATAACCTATAACTAATAAACTACTCGTCCAAAATTCGATTGAATTGATAGATAGAAAAACTCCAAAAATATTCTGCCTTGAAAAAATTTAAAAATGATAACAATAAAAAATAGTAAAACATGTATTTTTAGAAAAATGTTGTTTTTAACGAATTAAAATTAGGTATGTTAAATAAATATTTTCAAAAACGATAAATTGTATTTTTGAAATAATGAGTGTCTTATCTAAACAATAAGTGTATTATTGTTAAATGAGCCACTCAATATAGTCATCTGGTACCTATTAGCACAACGGCGGCTGCGTGAATTATGTATAAAACTTGTGGTTCTACGTATTAATAATATTTAACTTACAATTATTATTAATTTTTTATTTAAAACTGTTATATCTAGTAATACCATAATATTATGTTATTATTTTATACCGAAAAACACTGCCACGGTTGTGCTAATTTTCGTACCTACTTAGTAATGATTAACAATAATAAAAAATTTTAAAAAATATGCTTATAAATTAATTGATAATAATATCCAATTTTATATCCATTAATGGATATTTTAATATCCATTTTTTTTTTGCATATAAATCTAGGTACCATATCTTACGCCTTAGTTCACCACAACACGTTTTTATTTACAGGATTTGGAAACGTATGAACATGGTGATACGCTTGGACAAGGACTACTTGAAAAGAGCCGATGATATAAACACTGCGTTTGCTGTCTGATAAGACTGGCTAATTTATATTTAATAAATATTAAGATTAATTGCTATTTAACTTAATTGTTTATTTTTGTCTAATGATAATTGAATAATTAAATCATTATTAATTACCATAATGGCATTATAATTAAATAATTGAAAATTATCATTACCCATTTTACAAAATATAAAATCTAAAATATATCGATAATCATAATATATAATTAATAACCATTAAAAGAAATAGGTACCTAACCTAACCTATTTAAGTTCTACAGAAAAATTATGTAAAACAAAATATATGAACTAAAATATAAAAATAATTATATCAATATTTACTTAATATCTAATACTTTCCTTATAATACGCCTGAGGCCCAGGGCAGATGTTGTGCATATTGATTTCTGTACAATTTAAACAATCCAATATTTATATAAATTTCAAGTTCAAAGCATTTTTTTTTTTTTTTTTTTTTGGCTAAGTACCACCTATCACCCTTCTACAATTCGTTGCTAAACCTATATAATTAATAAAATGGTGGTAAATTAATCTGTTCCAAGTGATTATTAAGTATTTTATGATTATTCAAGGATAAATGTGTTAGGTAGGTACTTTGCCTATTACTCCCCAACTTAGTTTCTTAAAAATCTAAAATATAAGTGCATTTTCAACAAACAAAATCCTATAGATAGTAAATACCATATATAAACACAAAACCTTTAAAATATACCTTAATATGTTGCAAAATAAAATTTTATATATACAAATAGCTTACTATTTTTTTGGACAACCAAAAAAAAAAATATGGAAAAGTATAAATATCTGTGATTTATCTTATTTTTAGCCTATTGCTTATGTCTTTCTATATTGTATACCTAACTACTATAACACTTACAATAACCAGGGATTGATAAATTCAAATTGAAGAGTGCACAATCAGATTCTGTCCATACCTAGGTATTTAATTTGAAAGTACTCTACTTAAAAACTCGAGAAATAAATGTTTAAACAATTATAAATTACATATACACTAATTTAAATACTAGTATTTATAATCAATGATAATGGTTACAATTAGAATATTAAATTTAATGATTCTTAGTTTATTGACAACTGATTTTATTAAAATTTGTATAAAATTATATAATATTGTTGCCTAATAACTTTTTTAAATTTTACTCACCTTACATATAAAAGAGACACATTATTAAAAAAATTGACCGCTTAACATTTGTAGAAACATATATTCTACTAATTAAATGTAATAGAAAATACAACTATTAAAATATACAATTGTGGTGCTTAAAATTAGTACAACGCAGATGTATGACTATCTACCATTATAATTTCATGAACTCATGAAGAAGCATTTTGGAAACATTGACAATAATTGTTATATTTTGTAAACAATGTTATAATATTGTAAATTATTATCATCATAAATTAGGATGGATATCCTTTTTAATATTTTATGTAATATATCTAACAACGGATGTTTCAGATAGGATTCAAATTTTTTTTTATTATTAATATCTAGGGTACCTTATAAATGCCATTAAAGACATAAATGTATGAATATGCTATAGCCTATGACATTAGTAAAAAAAATGTATACAACAATTTATAGATCTCCACTCCCAAGGACTATTTATACACCATTTACTCATGGCAAGTATTTTACAAAAATATTATATAATCCTGATAAAATCATAGATATACAAACACAAACATCTAAGTAAAAATATTATAATTATGATGAAATTGTATAAAAATATCATAATTCTTATAAGAACATACATAAATATTAAAATAAAACTATATAATATTTAATAGTATTTAAAACAACCTACCTAATTTAGTTTTACAGTATTACTTGTTAAACTTAAATGCACGACTATCACTATAATACTAATGTATTATACTAGGAAAAATCATCCTTGAAACAATTTGTAGCACTTTGTGTTAACATATTATGGTACTTGTGTAGCATGCTGTTATCTACCATACCATTCTACTTACCAAAAACTGTACGCGTTTAGTATGTCATCTATACCTATATACCTGCCATACTCTTAAATACCTACATTATATTTTTATTTCATCATGGGATATTACCTGTGACTTGAGTCATTAAGATAGACAACATATTATAACAGTCATTCAACTCAACAAAATTATAGTACTCGCATTCAATGGCCATGAATTTTTGGTATGTGTTGTAAAACTAATGGGGTTCTAAAACGACAATTTTTTTAAAGTGAAAAAAAGAGATATGGAAACTTTCATACCAATAATGCAATATGAAGTATAACTAAGAATAACCATTCATTCCGATCAATGGCAAGTATATTATAGTATCTTTAAAGATGTAGGTTATCATCACAAAACAGTCAATCATTCCGAGTTTTTTGTTGATCTTCTGACAGACCTACAAACACAAATGATTGAGTGTATATGGAGGCATATCAAAACTAGATATGGAATTAAAAACCGAGGGGCATTAAATTTGTTAGACAGCCAACTATAAAAGGTATGGTGAAGGTCCTAATAACGTGATTTATTTGAAGTTTTCCGGGACGACGTACAAACAACATACCCACAATATATTAAATACCTGACAATGATGTTCCATATTTATCAACAACAAATTAAATAAATTTTAGTTTAATAATTAATCAATAGGTCAAATACGGTAAACACCTGTAAAGTTTTTTGGTTAGGTACATAGCATATGACACCAACAAAATAGCGATAGGTAGCATACTACACAAGTTCCCACATTGTACATTTGTGTTTGTTGCGAGTCCTACACCCGACCAATGTGTAGTTGAATATTAGGTTTGCGACATCCGAACAGATTCGGATAGGTTAGAAACTGAGAATAGGAATGATTGAGTCAAAGCTCAGTATGTCAAGTAATAAATAGGTTTCATTCGTTAGATTATTACCATTTTTCAAAGAAAATGTTCAAAATGTATTTTGTCTAGTATTATACTAGTTCTAAAAACCTAGCTGTATCGGTTTGAATGCCTATCGATCGTAGCTCATCGTTGTTTTAGACGTCACTAGCTCGCCATTTTTCAGTATCAAATCTCACATCGAATCTTCCTTTGACCGGACACACTCATGTACGTTGAGAGACGTACTTATTGGATTGTTGGACACTGTACTACCGTAGCAGAAAGTAGAAAGTAAAAATTAGAAACCACTAAACAGTAAATCATGACCATTGGCGGTGGTCGCGAATGCTGTTATCAGTATTTTTTTGTTGTTACGACCACGAGTGCCGCCGATAAGGGCCAAACAATTTTGTGTTGTCGTCTGAATATTATTATTATTATTATGTTATCGGCTTGGCGTCTACAATACCATTGGCTACTGCTGCTCACGATAAAAGAAATTATGTCGAATGTCTGATACTCTGAATATTAGCGATAACAAGTAATTAAATTAACAACAATTAGGTGACAACAATAATAGTTGTCAAATAATGCTAAACAGTTATAATTAGTCGGGCGATTTGATTTTTAAAATTAATAACTTAATACCTCCGAACTGTTGCAAGTATACTTGCGCAATATTGAAAGTGACTACGCCCGTTCGAGTCTTAAATTCGCTGCGATCAAAAGTAATAGATAATCACAACATTAAAATAAAACAAAAATTAACATCATAACATCGTTATATTGTTATTATAGGTGTCTATAAGTTCACATTCCACGGTATTAACGTCAACCAGTCGTCATCATTGTTGTCATACTGTTGCCAGATCATACACAGTGAGTGTGTTAGGTAGTAACGGCTGTTAAACATCATGGACACGACTGGTATAGAGTTTTTGTCACAAATTCAAGAAGGACAATTGTACAAGTACACAAATGTGGTCAAAGGCTGGCAACACAGGTGGTTTATAGTGGACCCGAGAGAAGGAACGCTGAGTTATTTTTTGGTAAGCTTCATAGTCACACATATTATGTTATATTGTAATACTTTTGACTTAAACACAATATAGTTTCTCATCTAGATTTGTATCTTCTCAAATCATTGACTTAGATTCTTACACTTTCTTGGTCAATAATTTAAAAATTTGTATAAAGAGCTGACTGTCCTGATATTGTGTACCTATCGCATTCAACTATTTGTCTAAATGTATTGTTATTGAAATTTAACATCATTTGATTTTTTTACAGTTCAATACAATAATATTAGCACGTTTATTTACATTTACTCAGTTTTAAAATAACATAACTTAGTTAAAACCATGATTTACTTTATGAATTTATGAAATGCAACATTTTATACACTTTAACTAAATGTTTACTGTAGTTAATCATTAATATACTTGATTAGCATTATATGAATAAATTTAAGAAACATTTTCATTTTTAAAAACCTTAAAAGTTAGATAACTATAATTAAATTGAAAATTATAAATAATAGATTAAATGCTTATTCATTATGGATTTAAAATTTTAAATATCTCTTAGAACTTAATTTGATAAATTAAATTTAATACCTATTTCAGAAAGCATGGTGGTTATGGTATATATATATATATATATATATAACTATATAAGTGTATAATTAAATAAAATTAATAATATTGTATATATAATATTAATTTACTATTAAGCAAAACAAATATAACCAGTTAATGATTATGCTTTTTTTATATATTAGATCATAAAATGTTCAAAAAATCTTGCCAGTAATATTGCATCACCCACAAAAAAGCATACTTCTCTATAAAAATAAAAAATAACAGTTAAAAACTTTAAAATGGCATGCCTATAAATCTCTTTTTTAACTTTGAATTTAAATGTTCTTCTGAAGTATGAAGCCAACATTCTTATTAGTTAATCTTTAAAATTATTGATAATATATAAATTTTCTTTCAAGCAAATGATATTTATTATTTTATATCTCATACTAATATTTATGTTAAGTGCTAACTAATTCACTGCAAAACAATTGTGTACTTTTATACAAACATATATAAATTAGGAAAAATATAATTTAGTAGAAAACTAATTACTATAAATTTTAATTATTAAAAATTGTATTATTTTATTTATGCAGAGTGAAAATGATACAAAACAACAACCACGAGGATTTATTTTTTTGGAATCTGCTGTTGTATCTCCAAGTGATGAGGATTCAAATACATTTTCTGTAAATTCTTGGAATGGTGAATGTTATAAGCTAAGAGCTGTTGATGCACGAGCTAGACAAGATTGGGTGAATCGTTTGAGAGCTGCTGCAGAGTATCATTCTCAAGTATTTATTAGATAAACTTTAAAATAATTTGTTTGAATCAATGTTGTAACTGTTTTTCTATTTATAGAAAAATGTACAGAAATATTCACGAACAAATTATGTATATGATTTTTGTCCAAGTGGTGTTAAAAGATCATTGGCCAATGCACGACAATATTTATCTCAAGCTGAAAACAATTTTATTGACATGGCTCGAGTCATAGAGAAGTTACCATCTCAAGGTTAGTTGTTGCGGTTAAAATCTAATACAGTTGAATTGCAATAACTCAAAAAACTTGACAACTCAATTTTTTTTTATTCCCCTAGAAATTCTCATGACACTCTATTATAAGTCTTGTTAACTCGAATATAAAATTGTGATAAATATCTTAATCAAAGTATATTATATCTATTATATTTGGGCATTTTCGTAAACATATTATGTTTTATCTACTCAACTGTATAATAAAGATAATAAACGAGTAGATAATATTTGATGCACTAGGTAAATTAGAAAATTTTATCAATAAACAGCTGAAAACCCAAAAATTAATAACAAATTATTTTTCTACTGTATATAATAAATAATACATATGTACTTGCTTATAATACTGTTATATCTATATTTTAGTTTTTTATAACATTTATATTCATATATTTATCATAGCGTTTTTTATCGTAAGGTTAAAATTATATACACATTTTATTGCATAACTCAAAATTTTGATTTAATTTTGATAAATTCATGTTAGGTATCTCGAATAATACATATCTCAAAGTAAATTTTTATACCCCTTCAACCTCGAGTTATCGCAACTCAACTGTTTATAATAATTTTATATATCTAGGTGTATCATAGAGTAAAATATTGATAATTATTAGCGACATTCACAAAACCATACAATTATTTATTTTTAAAATTACATAATGCATCTAAATAAAAATATTTAAACGCAAACACTTAAGTATTTTTTATGTAATATTTATTTATTTATTATTATTTTTTTTTGTTTTATAAAAATCAAATATTTTTCTATTTAAAATTAAAATTGATTTGTATTTTTTATTATAATAAATAAAAAAAAATTTAATTATCAACTATAACTTTTACTTAATAATTTTTAAACTATTTTTGTTAAAAGTAATTTTAACACTGGAGTATCACATAATGTGAAATTTACCAAGTTTAATTAAATATTAAAATGTGTTCTACAACTATAAACGAGTATGATGATAATATTACATTAAAAGAGTCCGCAATATTTCTAATTGGTCAACAATGATAGTTATTTTTATTAAATATTAAAAATTAAAATGCTATTTTAACATTATATTTTACCTTGCTTAATTTTCTAGTTAAAGAACCAATTTTCTAACCTTATGATTAGAGATTGGATATTGATGACTTGTGTTTTTTCCCATTCATCATAATATATAATGCTACCTTAGCTCAAACTTCATTCCATGCTTTATATATTTAGAACTATATAAATTTAATTTTTCAATTTTTACACTTCTAGCTTAATTTAAGTTTTTTATTGTTTTTTGGCGTAATTTTTTTATACATTATAGGTAAGTTTATTTTAAATTTGTGTACACAATAAAGATGATTTTTCTTAAATTTAAGCATTCAAAGTAAACATTTTGATTTATTTTTATTATTATTTGATTGTTTTTCTTGTAATTTATTGTGTACAAATGATTGTGTCATACTACACAAGCTTTTACAGACATGCCTATACATTATAAATGCTTATCGAATATTATATTGATAAATTCTATTCCAACAAATTTTAGTTTTGTTTTTATCTTACAATGTGTCTTTGTTAATTTCTTGTTTATTTTTAAACTTATTTAAATATATATATTTATTTATTTATATATTGTATAATTTATTTTTCAATGCATATTTAAATAACTCTGAATATTGTTGAACAAAAGTGTTTTTAAATAAAAACATAATTAATACATTTTGAATAATTTTGAAACAATTTAATTTGTTTTTACAGTTTTTAGGTCGTTAAAGTACTTTTTTGTTTGTCACAAAGTCATTAATATCCTAAACTAATAATACTTATTATTTGATTTTTTTATCACCTATCCAACTACCAAAATGGTTCTAAATTTTAATGGAAAATAAAAATAATCCCTGTACTGCTAGAGAATATACTAAACATTGACTTGCCATAAAGCTGTAATTAATATATATTATGAAAAAAAATATACTTAGTCGGTTATTAGCATATCATAAATTTATGTGGATTGAATAATTTGGTATTTTATTGTAATTTGTAGAAATTTTATAATTTATTTTTAACTGATTTAAATTTCAGTAATAAAATAACATTTGATATCTTTATATCTTTATATTTATTATAAAATTTGAAGGTAAAGATATTATTTGTATTTATTGAGATTTTTTCATAATTTTAAAGTGAATTAAGAGCATTTTTAAATTTAAATTTATTATGAGTAAAAGCTTTAAAATTAAAATATCACTAAAAAAAAATAAAAAATATAACTACTCTTAAAATCTGATAAAAAGTGAATTTACTATAATATTAAAAATAAAACAAAAATTATTATTATTACAAAAGAATTTGTTATGGACAGATTCAACATATGTAGGCATACATTAGGTATCCTAATAAATACAACTTTATAAATTCACAGCAATAATAGAAAAGAAAACCTTATTTTATTATTGAATAATAATCATTAGTATTTAGTATTTATGAAGAACAACCATGTAACAACTGTATCTATAATAATTGTTACTTCAAATGGCCATAGATGCCTTGGATCAATTAAAATAAAAAAATTGTTACTTCCAAACTTTTTCTTAGATATTATGTATACTATTTGAAATATTTCCATTCTATTATCATGAAATTTGTTCTTTGTACATTGTTATAATTTAATACATTATAAAAAACTATAAAACAATAACTATATTTATAATTTATCAAGTAATGCATATTAATGTACAATATAAGTAAATTAGTTTTTATTTTAAACTATAGGTTCACGCTTAAGGAATACTGATCCAGACTTGTTGATAATAAAAGCAACATCACAGTCAATGATGTGTGCATTAGAAAACTGTTATAAGATTCTACAACATTCAAGCATAGAACAACCAATTGTTCGAACTTATTCATTTTTGAATTCCAAACAATCTTCCTCAACTACACATTCAAAAAGAAAATCGCATACAACAAGTACTTAACTAATAAGTAATACATTATCATCATGTTTCTCTCTTAATTTTGTAACATGATTTATGTATATTCCATTGATTATTTATAATAGTTATTAATTATAGTTTTAAATTTTTAAAACTTATTCTAATTTATGAATATTTTTTTTCTATTTTTATGTATTTAAATTATATTATTGTATAAAAATTCCAATTGTTTACAAATTTATCATAAGATTTTTAATTTTAAAGATAGGAGATATAATAGTGTAGTTACTGAAATCTCAATAAAATTAATCAAATGTATAAAGGTCTTTGATTAAAATAAATATAATTGTATGTTAATGTTATATGATAAAGTATTATAAAGCTGGACTTAATTGGTTAGTTTATTTTGTATATTACATTCCAATTTTTCAAACTATAAAAATTATTATGTAGACTAATTTACTGTATGATCTTAAGTTTCTGTATTTTTATACTTGCAAGGGTACTTTTATTTTTATTGCTTCTGATTATATTTTTTTTAGTTAAATCAATCTACTATTTTTTATTATCATCTTTATTTCAAACCCCCAAGGAAGTGATAAAAAAAATGATTTAATGATTATGTATTATTTTTTATTTTTAGAAAAACAATTAACGATTTTTAAGAATGTATCAAATATTTTTTATATCATTTGATTTATAACAAATTTAGTATTAGTGTAACAATTTTTATGAAAACAGTGATATTACAATGTATTAATTATTAAATAATAATTACCGAAATTATGATAACAAACATAAAATTAATTATGTTGGCTTATATAAATAAAAATAAAAATGTTATTGTATCATATTATATTTATTATTATATAATATTATATTATATTGTATTATATTATATTA
This sequence comes from Pentalonia nigronervosa, assembly GCA_014851325.1. Classification (NCBI taxonomy): domain Eukaryota; kingdom Metazoa; phylum Arthropoda; class Insecta; order Hemiptera; family Aphididae; genus Pentalonia; species Pentalonia nigronervosa. The sequence goes on along the minus strand of JACXSJ010001115.1, from coordinate 8,135 downwards.
TATTACAAATAAGTTGTTATAATATATAGTGTTATGTATTTTGATATTAAAAAGATGGTAATTAAAAAAAATACAGCGGAAAAAAAGCCACGATAAAAAAAGACAATTTTTTTATTTTAAATACAGTTTATCATATTCCATAAATATATAAAGTTGGATATACAGATTATAGTGTTATTTTAATTTATAAATAGTCTATTGCATTTAAAATACAATATTTTTAATTAATATTATTTAGTAATTAGTAATCTGTTAGTCTATTATTTTACTAACTAGTTAAGTTAAAATGTCAAGTAATATACAATAATTTACTTATTGGTAATAATATTCAAGTAAAACAAATTGAAAATAACTCAATCAAAACGTATTTTATGTGCTTATTTGGTTAAGAATTCTTGTAAACTTTTGTTTCTTTCTTTGATTTCCAAACAATTTGTTCATTATTTCAAAAATTTCTATAATATTTTTAAATAATAAACTCAATAATTTTGGTTAAAGTTTCAGTGTTTAGGATATATTTTTGGTTATATACAAGGTCCTTAAATTAATCTATAATGTGACACTTTTTTTAGTCATTCACTGCATATAGTATTTTTCATTAGTAGTCAGTTTAATAGTTTATATACAACTTTTGAGTTTCAAAAAAAATAAATATTATAGAATGCTATTACTATTACTATGGAATTGATAATATATTTTATTTTTATAAATAAATAAGTTAGTTTTTTTTCCCGTGGTTGTTTTTCCTAGGGTCTAAGAAAATATATCCTGAAAATTAGCCACTGGATTTGCAGTGGCTTTTAAAATAGGAACACTGATAAATATTTACAATGTATGAAATATAATAAAAATGTTAAATTGTACTTAACCTAACTGTAGAGACTATATTTAATTTATATACTGGTTATTGTAGTCTTACTCATATAATTTGAACCGAAATACAAACAAATTATTTTTTGTGCAATATTTTTGAATAAATTTATTATTTCTAATAATTATATAATATTAAAGCAATAATAAAAAAATTAATTATAATATTTATAATACCTAATTTATTATGTCTGAATATTTTAAATCATTTAAAAAAAGAATATAGTTTTAAACCTACTTAATATTGATGGCACAAAATACGAATAAATAAATAACTTATATTTTATTATTAATATTAGATTATTTAGAATTTTATTATTACCTATTTATTTGTACTTGATTTACTAGTATGGCACTTGGAATTCTAAGTTCTGTCTACTATCCTACACTTGCATTTATTTCTTTTGCAAATCTGTGTACAAGCAGTGCATCCATCATCTGTCAATATTAGGTACGTAACTATTATCAATATTATAATTATTTTAAAATATTCATTATATAATAAAATTATACTTAATATTATATTGATTACTTTTTTTGATTTTTATTTTTTTTTCCATCAATATTTTATAACTAATAGTTATAACACATTTAATAACAAGTATTGCACAAAAAATGATTAGTCTGATTTTGCGTTTCAAATTGCCTAGGTTACCAAATTAATGGGTAATATACACTTATAACTTTAAGTAACAAATATATTTTATCTGTTTTTGATTTGTATACACTTTCAAATAACCAAAAAATAATTTTTAAAACCATATTATTATTGTCACATATCTTTATCAGTAATTCTTGAATTTATGGAGGAAAGGGCAAAGTCCCTTTAAAAAAATCTATGCATACCCTTTCTAAACATATCCTAATCAATAAAAGACTTAAATATTCAGATAGACATATTTTTTGTACACTTTTTTACATAAGTAGTGTTTGTTAGTTATCTGAATAATTGCATATAATGTCAAGACAGCTGAATGCAGTTGTTTACGCATAATCTTTAATTTGTTTAACCTCATAAACTCATAGCATATTGCTAATTGCTTCTAAAATCAAATTTTTTTAATCAAAACATTTTTAAACACTTTTTATCACTAAAAATTTATCCTTATACTGTGTAAAAAATTGATCAAGATCTGAATCCTCAGAATAATAAATTAAAGTTTTCACTGAAATCTAAAAACTAACCTAACATTGAATATTTATACAAATATTATAGTTTATGTTTCTGTCATAAGATGTATCTAAAACTATTCCACAGATCTGGCTACAACTTATTTTTCATAAAAAAATTATAAGTCCTTTACTAAGAAAAATTCTAAAAGTTAGTCTTGATAAAATTTTAGTTTACAAGTCTGGCCGTAAATATAATGCATGCCTATAAATTATAATACCATATATATAAAATCTTAAGTAGTTCAATAGGCATTGAAATCTATGTATAGGTAGCTAATAGGTTACTAGAATATTAAGCACATATAAAAAATACTTAGTTAACAAGATTATCGAAGTTCTTATTAATTTTTATGGAATATGATTATAGAGTTAATTTTAATACTGACTTTACAATTTTTAAATCTGTAATATCTGTATAGGATATTATTATTTCTTCATAATATATTACTTGTTTTGTTATATTCAAATACTTACATAACTACAACCTTATGCTTTAGATGTGCCTAACTAAAAAATATGTGTAAATAGATAACTCTTAAGATATTAATAAATAAAGGATACATATTTATTAACATAAAAATGTGACTTACTTGTTAACTAAGTATTTAGGTTTAGAACAAATTATGTATTAACTTCACCTATCAATAGAATAATGTCATTAGCAAGTAAAATAAAAATTGATTTATTTAACTTTACTTCCTTGGAATTTTTTAATAATTATGTGAATAGAATTTTTTGTGTCAATGTATTTACATTATTGTTATCATTAATATAATTATTATTATTTTTATTTCTATCATATCTGTACTATTATATATTGTATTTTGATCTTATGATCCATTAAAACTTAAAATAAATAAATATATATATTTATGCAAAAAAATGTTGTCCCCCTTATGGAAAAATATCTGGCTATGTACCTAAGGCCTAACCCCTCATTGAGAAATTAACGATTACTCAGAAAGACTGAGGTTACCATCGGTTTTTGTAGATTTCGTTGAGTGGGGAGGGGGCTACGTGAAGTTGGTCCCTTATTGGGAAATTACCTATTGCTTGAAAAAAATGAGGTTACAAATTCTAAAAATTTGGTAACAAATAGTTACAAATTGAAAAAAGTAAGGTTACAATAATTTTGGATAAGATCTTATACAGTGTGGGGGGGGGGCTAACTTCACACACGTACGTTGCATCAAATAAATTTTCAAGATTTTTTTATCTAAAAAAAAATAATGTTCTACTATATACGCTTAAATATTATCATCTTTTTAAATAAACGTAAAAGTATTCATACTATTAATAAATTAGAAAAAAAAATAATTTAAAATTCACTTGAGTCTCGTTAATTACTTAACTGCACGCCACAAAATGCCCAAGGAGCTCATCTATAGGTTCTTATCTTTCTACATAATCTTTATTTAAATATAAGTCAAATTCATTTTGTTTTTTATTCTAATCTTTCTGCATTTTAATGAATTAATTAGTTATCGATATTTATTGATATTAGCATATCAATTGTTGTTAAATACATTTTTTCAATAGAAATAATTTTAAAATTATAAATAACTAATTTATGTACCAATTTAAATGTAAAAAAATTGTATTAGAAAAATTCAAATTTAAATGTAAATACAATTGTTTTTATTTATTTACACAATTTTGCTAAGCAAAACCACGTGTCTTGAATGAAATTTCCGTTTCGTTTCCGCTGTTTTCTCTTGCAACGATTATGAATACAACAAATTCTTGTTTGCGTTGCTTTATTTTCAAATCCTTGAGGCTATCAAGACAGATAAACTCATATTTTATTTTATTTTTAATTTAATTGTTTCTATTACCACCTCAACATTTTCTTTTTCAGATATTTTTTCAGTTTGTTTGTTTTGGTTGTAATAATTATTATCATCTTCTGGCGTATGGTGTATGGTTTCTGGGGTATGGCATATGGTTTCTGCAGGCGTATGATGTATGGTTTCTGCAGGCGTATGGCGTATGGTTTCTGCAGGCGAATGGTGTATGATTTCTGGTGTCTGGTGTTTTGCAGGTAGTTTCTTGTGTTCCTGTGTCGCCTGTCTAATTTGTTTCGCATCAAACGGCTTTCTCTTAAAGCTGAATCTTTTTGTTTTATGCCTTTCGGCATCACAAGCGTTATTAGACATATTTATATAGTATGCATTTTCGTAAAATAAACCGATATTATATGAATAATTATTTCAAAAATAAAAATTAACTATTTATTTGAAATATATCCATAGAAACGAAAAAACATTATTTTAGTTATATATTATTTATTATTTTTGAGTACAAAAAAATGAATGTACCATGAGCCCGAAAAAGAATAGATATTATATAAGGAAAGGATACCGAAGTATAATGATTAGTGGTCCTGAAATTGTCACATCCATAAAAATGCGCTCCGACCAGTAATGTGGCTGAGTAACGAAAGACTAGTGATGTTTGTTTTATATGTAGGTTTCTACATCGTAGAAAATTTTATTGGTTTCTATTATTTGACTATGATTGGTTAATCGTGTTTATAACAATTATTATCATTTATTATTTTAAAGCCAGATTTTTATCAATCCAATAAATGCATTTCCAATAATATACGATTACTAAAATAAGACGTGGTTAAAAAAAAATTTCATTTTATTGATTATATTACCAGACTTCGTCGTGTTAAGACTAATCTTCTTTTTATTTTTTCCGTTTCACTTCAGTTAAAATATATAATACAAACAATTATTAATTAGTATTTTATGATTTTCTAATTCTTAATTTTAGACATGTTTTTGTTGTAAACACGAAAAACTCGAAAACCCGTCAAACATCCCTCCCTCCAGCCATCTCTGTCGGATGCTCGCTCTTTCCAATCTGATCCTCCACCTAGGGCATTTACATCTTTTTTAACCAAATCTTCCCATCTCATACGAGGTCTTCCTAAAGGTCTCTTCCCAACTGGATCTTTCTCTAACACTATACGTAGCAAGGGATTCTGACTACGCCAAGCATGTTCAGTCCATTTTAGTCTTCTACTCCTTATTGTCTCCAATATATTTGGTTTCTGGAAGAGTAATCCTAGTTCATTATTCGTTCTTATCCTCCACTCATTACTACTGTTATCTTTCAACGGATCATAAATCTTTCTTAGAACTTTTCTTTCCCATACTATCAGCTTCCTTTCATCTTCTTTCCGTAGTGGCCAAGTTTCCGCTCCGTAAGTTATCACTAGGCGCAGTAATGTCATATAAAGCTGTATCTCAAACTCTCTCGATAGCGATCTCGATCCTAGCAGTTTTACTAGTCCATAGTACGCCCTATTACCGGAAAGTATCCTCGCTGATATTTCCTTGGCTATCTCATTCTTTTCAGTTATGACTGACCCTAAGTACTTAAACTGCTTGGCTCTATTGAAAACACAGTTTTTTACATTCAAGGATGGGTACACATCCGCAGTTTCTTGTCTGCCAACGACTGTATACTCCGTTTTAGTTTCGTTTATTTATAGTCCTATTTTCGCTGCCATTCTTTGTAGACGGTCGAACAGTGATTTCAGTGCGTTTGGTGATTCTTCTATTAATACTAAATCGTCCGTGTACGCTAATAGGCCTATTGATGAGTCCTGTAGTTTCACTCCTTCATCGGGTCTAACGTTCATTGCTCTAATAACTTTCTCTAACACTATATTAAATAACACCGGTGACATTGAGTCGCCCTGTCTCAGACATGACTTTATTAATATTGGCTCCGTCTGGCTACTTCCAACTTTGACATTAATAAATGTCTCCATAATACTTATTTTCACTAACTTTATCAATTTTTGTGGGAAGTTAAATTCTCTCATAATGTTAATTAAACTTTTTCGATGGATACTATCATATGCTTTCCTGAAATCAATAAAAAAGATATGAATTTCTTTGTTAAATTCCCAAGTCTTTTGGAATATCTGCCGAAGAACAAATATTTGATCGGTTGTTGATTTAACTATTTATTAGTAATTTATTGATAGTAAATACTTTTTTGTCTAGTACGAACTATGTATAACGAATCTGTAGTAAGAATTCGGTTAAGAAATTGTTCACATTTTGGGACAAAAAAACCAATCGTATCCACCTCCATATATTGTGATCGTATTGTGCGATTTATGATTATTTTACAATTGTAAATTGTTTAAATATTTTAAAACATTTATAAAAAAAAACAGTATTTAAGTATTTTTAAGATTTTTTATTAACAGCATGGATTACTTATGAGAAATCTTATTTTAAATTTTCAATCCTAAGCTATAAAAGTTAAACATTTAATACATTACTAACTACTAAATAATTTGCAAATGTTCGATAATTTAATTAGTTTTGTCAAAACTTGAACATAAATGATTATAAAAAATCATACACCTATTAGCTATCTATTATCTTACCCGTTACTTTACTTAGGTCAACATTCCTCTAAGTCTCCCCCAGGCCCGAAGAGTCATTTTCCCTCACATAGGTGGAGTATTTCGCAGTTAACAAATTGTGTCCCAACAAAATCTCTGGTACACGAATTGTGTCCTGAAGGTATTTCTAGATTTTAACTAATAAAAAGTGTTTTAATAAATTTACACAAGTTGCAGAGTGCTGACAAATTCCAATCGAGTAATTTGTCCAATACAAAATTATAGATATTATACACATATTTTACAAAAGAATAAAATATGATGTTTCTTCAATTAAAATAATAATGAATATATAAAAATGTATTTATTTAATTTTTTCCAATGTTTAATTGTTTTTCATTTTATTTTTAATTTATATTAGTTGTAAATCAACCCACCTCCCCGATAAAAGTATTTTACTGCCACACTGAGGTAGATTGGTCAATAATAAATTATAAATCAAAACCAATTAGTTATAATATAATAATTCTAATCTGTTTGTAATTTTTGATAGACATATTATTATACCTGTTATGAGCTGTATAGAGGATATTTTAAAAACATAATGCGAATGTGGAAAAATAACTCTATATTATTCAAATTTATAATTATTAAATATTATTATAAATATTAATTCATAATCACATAGAAATCATTTCAAATCAATGACAACGATTTATATGAATATTTTGTTATCAATTTTTAATTTAAAGAATTATTATTTATAATTTTTTTTTACATAAACCTGGTATTTTGGAGTACAGAATCCATAAAATATATTTCATAAAAAAATATTGGATTATTCTTGGAACCAAAACAAATAAAATTATACTTTCTCTACCTATCTATTCTGCGTTTCGAAAAAATGAACTTGGCTTGCATAAATATTTTGAGGGATCTAAAATAATCAGCTTCCTTTTACTTTAAAGAATTTCTTGAGGTGATTGCAAATTATTATGTGATGTTTTTTATAAGGGGAGATAGATTATATTTTTATATAAAAGCTATCAGTTGTATGGAATACAATCTTAAAAATTTTTCAAGTTATTTTTCCGGTTGCTTTTAGATAACATCCAAATCTACAATGTGCCCAAAAATGAAATTTCGGGCGACCCGATTTGTTGTAATAAATGTTGGTCCTTGAAATTTTCATAAATTGTTATGACTATCATTTTCTATACAGCATTACATTTTAAAAATATTTTGACTCGTAAGTTAATTGTATGCACTGGAATATTTTGTTTTAGGTTTTTTTTTTTTAAATAATTTTTGTTGAATCTAAAAACTTGTAAATTTATTACAACATTATTTATAAGTTGCTATATAGAGAGTTTAAAAATTATAAGAATGCATAGCCACAATTTATTTTTATAAGCGTTTGAGTTAAAATAATGACCAAAATTCATCAAAATATATTTTATAGTTAAAAAATGTATAAAATGTTCAATTTTTATACCCAAGGATTGAGAATTTAAAACAAAATGAGCTTATTTTACACATTTTATCATGAATTTAATAAGTTTTTTTTTAATAATTCACTATATTCAATAATTTCAAATTAAATCTCTACAATAATTATATATATATTCATCTTAAAATCATTTAAACCAGGATTCGTCAGTGGTGAGTGAAGGGTTACTATTTAAAGCAAATGATAATTACCTACCATGAAAAATTA
>JACXSJ010001114.1:62039-118639 GCA_014851325.1 Pentalonia nigronervosa | reverse complement strand
ATTAATAGTAAAATGAATTATTTTAATAGCGATAAATATCATAAAAATATAAAATACACCTAGTTATGTAGGCTGACAGACCGCATTCACTCAGAATCGTTTTTCATATACAATGATATTAAATCGTTGAATTTAAATTTAACAAATCCATTACAGGGAACCCACTCGACACCCACTGCACGGGAGAGCGGTACTCACTTGCCGGCCTTTTTTTTTTTACACGTTTTGGGAATTTCTACAAGTTAAGAATAATTTATTAATTCTTGATACATAATTTTACAATATATTTATGGACTGCAGCTGTCAACTTGTTTAATGTATTTTTTGTGGAAAAACTAAAAAAACTGTTGAAATGTTCAACTGTGTTGGTTTGATGCAAATAATTAGTCCACGCGTGATGCATAATGAGACAATAAGCCACGTGTCATTAGTTTGTAGAGGTATTTTTTTAGTTGTTAAAAAAATGTATAAGCAACCTAACTTGCTAAAGTAGTTTCACTGCACGTTTTCATTACGTTATCCAGTTTTATTTTTGTTATCCCAAATCAATTATATACGTCTTGCTATTGTTTAAAACTTCAAAATTTTTTCCGACGATATTTAATATGTATATGAATCAAGTGTTTTGCCAAATAAATGCAATTTATATAGCACAAAGAGTCGAAGAGTATGTGTCGTAGGTCCAGTCACCCGGTTCCTATCTGTCCATTAAAGAAAGTTTTGCTGCTTACAATATTATATAATTACCGTGTGCAAAAGTGTAAAAAAAAAAAGATCCGGGGGAGGTGGCCGATTGGACAACCTCTCCTTATTTTACTCCCTTCCCCTTTAGCTCGAATAATCCATTGAAATTATAATTAATCCGTGACTTCCATCGTGTCCACTACATACTACCGTATTAATCTACCGGACGATATCGCATGCGATTTTATCGTGACACGCAAAGACTTTTTTAGATTTACAACTCGTACAACACACACACACACATCTGAGTGCAACATATAATCACTAGCGTGTTCATACATAGGTAGTGTACGGAATTCAAACTAAAAATCGGTGTTAGATTGCAGTAAATCATATACCGATAGTATTTATATAATATAACGCAGTCACGAATTGCCGCCTCACTTTGCAACGATAAATAATTATTATATGTAAGCCTTTATCCCAGTGAAATACGTCGAAACGACTTCTGTTAATTAATAAATGAAATGATATTGTACAAATAATGTAATAATAGTACCTATAACTGTGCGAAATATATATATATACGTATTATATATTTTCGATTATTTCAGGCGTACAAAACAAAATCCTTGAATTTTTCAATTTACCCAGAGAAACTGCAAAATTAATACATAATCATATTATAAAAATTATTAATAATTTTGATATTAAAAACAAAATCATCAGCTTTTCGGTCGACAATACAAGCACACATTTTGGTGGAATTCTTAGAAAGGGTAAAAATAAAGTTTTTATTAAGCTGAAAAAATTATTAGATCGAAATATACTTGGTATGAGATGTTTTGCACACATAATTCATAACGCTATACAACAAGCTGCAGATTCACTTCCAATTGATGTCGAAAGCATATTGCTTGCAAAATATATGGATACTTTCATATATACACAGTTCGCGTAGAAAGTCTAAAAGAGTTCTATGATTTTGTAGATGCATAAAATAATGATTTGCTATCGCATTTCAAAACTAGGTGGCTTTCATTATATTCAGCTGTAGACAGAATTATATCCATTTATAGTGGGTTAAAATCGTATTTTTTGTCCTAAAATACACGTCTAACTGTTCTAAAATGTTTTTTTGAAAATAAAACTTCTTTTTTGTAGCTAAAATTTGTATCATGCCAACTTAAAACTATTATTTGTTATATTAAGAAAATTGAGTGCCAAAATTTATCAGCTATTTATATTATGATGATTGTTGATAATTTATTAAATATAATTAAGAATAAAAGAAAAAAAAATTTTGACAACTGAAGTTGAAAACTTATTAAAAGAAATTTAAGAAGAGGGTCATATAACCAAACGAGATTTTGACAGTAAATGTGAAGTTTTTATAAAATCTGCTATAATTACATTTACAATTGGTCTGAATCGAACCATCATAATTCCGAATTAAAAGACTTATTCTGGGTGACACTTACTCCAAAAACAATTGTCACTTGGAATAATGCAAAGAATTCAATACGATTTTGAACTACAACTTGTAAAACTATTTGTATTGACAAAAACAATTATTTTGAGCAATTTAAAATGTTCGAAAAATATTTCAAAGAACAAAGTGGAGAATAGCATAACATATCACTCGAAAAACGTTACTTATCAGCATTTAAACATTTTAAAGAACTTAATATAACATTTGATTGTCTATTAATAATTGTTGAATTTTCTTTCTCATTACCTGGTTCAAATGCAGCAGTGTAACGTGTGTTTTCATTAATGAATATGGACGAAATCTCGAAATAAATTAGGTATAAACACAGTTGAGACTTCATTAATAATTAAAACAAATTTTGATAACATATCTCGTTGTCAGTTTTATGAGTGAATACTTGCCAACAAAACATTGCTTCAAAAAGTACATAGTTTAACCAAGTATTAAATAACTCAGACTTTTCTGTAAACGGAGAACACATCGGACACAGATTAAAAATTTTAGATATTATATTCAATATTTCTTCAAAAGTGACTATAATAAGAGGCACCTGCATAATCAAAATAATATTCATTATTTTTTGTTTTACAGGTTATTCATTTAGAAATTCAAAATGAACCATTGAAATTTTCCCAAAATTCTCCTGAAAGTAACGTAAAAATTTTTTTTTTCTATGAAAATTATTTAATATATAATTCATACACATTTGATGTTACTCATTAAATTTAATACAGAATATAAATAGATATTAAAAAACGTTGATATTACTTTATATTTTTTTTTGGTACCAACAGTAAGATATTAATTTCATATTATTAAAATATATTTACTATAGTAATTGTTATAGAAGGAAATACAAAAATTGTACAAAATATTTATGAAGAGCTTATAGCAAATCGCTTGATGAATTAGATGCTCTGAAATATGATAAATAATTGAAAGGATGATATTAAAAAGTCGACTAAAGCTAATGTACTAACATTAGGAATGTTTAATGAATTTGAAGTTAAAATATTTTTAGAAAAATTTCCTTTTTCAAAAAAAGAAGACATTTTAGAGTTTAAAAAGCTATTATAAATTGATAATAATGACAAAAAAAAAAATTTTTTTATATTTCTTTAATCTTATTTTTTACGTTATTTTAAAATTATAAATTATATTTATTGAAATGACTTGTTTGTTAGAAAATTATGTTTTGCTTAATTGGCGGTAATGATGTTAAATCGCATTTACGACGTATATTGTCAAAAATTTTTACCAATAAACTTGCAATCAATTGTTCTTGGACAGACAGAGCTTTTGATAAAGATCAGACTAAATTTAAATTAAAAGATTTACAGATAATTTCAACTATTAAAGGTAAATAATTTTAAATTAAATTTATCTCGAGGAATTTGATACGACTGTAACTATTTCTATTTGCTAATAGATGTGATTAAAAAATAAATATCAATCGTATAAATCAAAATGTATACCTATCTAAAAATTCGTGGATTACTATAACGATAATAATTCTTGTGGTATAACACACGATTCTACGTACAATTAAATCAAGGGGATAGAAAACAAGTTACGTCAGATATTTGATATTTTTAATGAGTCCTTTTTCCTTATTTGCCCCTGTGTATGGACCATCGTTATTCGCATAATATATAACAAACAATAATTATACAATCTCGAGGTGTGGAGGCGGATGAGGGACCAATCCAATTATGGCTCTCTCTCCAAAATAACCGGTACTGCACAGCAGAGAAGACGTATATATGCTCGAATGTTCCTAAAAACCTTTGAAAAAATATGACTGGAACGCAAAATTTAAAACTATTAACTTGAAGCGCGAACAAACATCCCAGGAATGGTTTTTGGAAAAGCTCACTACTGTCTCGAAAAACTGTTCATGTGATATAACCTGTTTTACAGTTCTACATTTGTTCGTACATCGTCACAAATAACATTGCATATCGTGTTTACGGAATGGTTTTAGGACGCCGATGGAAGTTGCGCAGAAACGTTTCCCTTGAACCGTTGTTATTGCATAAGTGACAGTTTTTTGCACGAGCCCCCCTAGTCACACGTGGCCCTGATAAATATACCCATTCCCCGTCCGTGCACCCTCCTGCCCAGACGCTTTAGACCGGCGGTTCTTAAAATTTTTATTACGCGGACCCCCGATGAAGGACATTTTTAAATCGCGGACCACTTTATTAATTTTGTTAGGAATTACCATTTTTTTTTTTTTTTATTAAAAAATATTTCATGTTACAATTACCAATATATTTAAAAGAGAGATAAATAAAAATATAATAAGTATAAAAAATATTTTGTTAATTATATATACTGTTATGTTTAACATTATTACATTAACATTTTGTCTTGCGTAGAAAATTAATTATTGTTCTACTTTTATGATATTTGAAATTGATCTTATAATTTAAAATTATTACAGGTACACTCAATGTTTTTCTAAAGTTGCGATAAGACGCGTTCAATACTTGTATAATATAATATTTTACATTTCTATCATTATCATTTATAGTGTCGCGGACCGCAGTTTAAGAATCGCTGCCTTAGACGGTTTTGGTAAAAAAATATTAACTCGTGTCGCCGGTTTTTCAGGGCGCAGTCCCGCCGCTGGCTACCGGACCGGCCTGCGCCGGTGACGGGCGGCCGACGGCTGCGGCCGTCGTCGCGTTGACGTCCCCGCGGTATCCGGATGTGGCCAGGCCGTCGCCCGTATGCGGGTGAATCGATGCCCTGTGTGCGGTGCATGAACAGGAGCAGGAGCAGGAGCGGGAGCAGGACGACGAGGACGAGCGGCTCTAACGACAGCGGCTCGCGGTCATCGGCCACGGTCGCCCATCGTCGCCGGTTGCGGTCGAGCATCACCTAGGCTAGACAGCGGCCGACACCGTCCACCCGCCATCCGCACCCACCGCCGCCGCGGCCACACGCATGATTTCCGCTCTGGACGTGGTCGCGTTCGGCAACGACAGCTCGCCGCTGACGGTGGCCGGCAACGACACGGCGGGCGGCGCCGCGCCCTCGCCCAACGACACGGCCGCCAACGGCGTCATCCAGTTCCTCGACGACGACCTGTCGTTCCCCGGCTACATACGCACCACGTGCATGGTGGTGTGCGTCATCATACTGGGCGTCGGCGTGGTCGGCAACATGATGGTGCCGATCGTCATACTCAAGTCCAAGGACATGCGCAACTCGACCAACATATTCCTGATGAACCTGAGCATCGCCGACCTGATGGTGCTGCTCATATGCACGCCCACCGTGTTCGTGGAGGTCAACTCCAGACCGGAAACGTGGGTGCTCGGCGAGGAGCTATGTGAGTAAACCGTATCACGTCTATTATTGTTTTTCGTATCCCCCAGTCTCTCCGACAACAGGGGCGGCGTTCGTTCCGACGACGACGACGACGACGACGACGACCGCGGTACCTCCACGATGATGTTAAGCGGCGACGTCGTCGTCGTCTGAGAACCATCGTCCCGAGGCCGGTCTCGGTTTAGCCGGCTTTTCGCGGAGAAACAAAACGCGCCGAAGTCGGTACCGCGCAGAACGGGTTGGATTTCAGCGTCGAATTCAACCGATTCCGCGTCGGCTCTGTGCCACGACGCCTCCTCTAAACGATCGTCGTTGCATCAGCTCTGAAACGTGCGCCGCGGCTGCCGTGTTCCTGGAGGAAAAAAAGTCACGCGCGACAAACGAGGTTATGTGGTCGCCGTTCGGGTTCGGGCCGCGATATTCCGTAAGAGCGAATTTTCGCGAAATGTTTCGGCGTCGCGTGATATCTGCCCTTTAGGCGTTCCGATTGTCCGCAGTGGACACCTAGTCGTCTCTCTGACCTCGACGCTAATCGCAAGCGCGTCTCGGAACCACGGTAATCCGTTTGACCGCCTCGAACGCTTTGACGGAAATTAGGTCTTTTCGGTGTTGGCCACGATGGTTTTCAACCGACTACGATATGACCGCGTGTGAATATTGTGTGTGTGTGTGTGGTGCGTCAAACGAGACCGTTACCTACGACGTTTTCTTAGCTCGACAACGTTCGAAACACTTCGTGTGGTTGTAGGATTTTGGTGTCTGCGATAAAAACCTACGATGAGTACTTTTTTTAGATTCGTGTTCAAGCTTATACCTACTCGCGCGTGCTATGGAATACGCGTACAATAATCAAAAGTTTGTTGACTGCAAGTCGACGACAAACTTTTTCGTATGTTGGAAAAAAATAAACATTTTTTTTTTTTGGTACAATTTAAAAATATTTTAATAATTATTGACGTGGTCTTATAATATCATAATGATCGCGGGTATAGATTAAACCGTGGTTTATAATATTATTAACTGTCCATCCTGTGCACATGAATTTGTTATCGTTGTTGTTGAGTGTTGATAGTAGAGTCGAAAAAAATAAATGTTGTAATAATTCGATGAAAATAAATTCTTATGAATAAATGGTTGGAAAATCAATTACGTGTTGGCTAATGCATACGGTTCTGCCACAATCGTTTTGGTCGTATATTCGGTTATAATAACCTACCTATATTAATATATTGTTATACGCGTTTATAGGATAAATTATACGTTATAAATCATCGTCCATACGAATTCAGCAGTGTACCCCGTGGCCGCGAGTCCGGTCGTCAAATGAGAATATCCTTTTGTTCGAATTATTCGCGTCGGCATAGGATGGATGGTGGGTGCTTGGGTCTAAACAATAATAATATTATTTCATAGTAATTTCCTCTTCTCGAGTAGTGATTCACACCGCGTCGTCAATATAATATTATACGAACACGTGAAGTATAATGATATTATATTGTTTATCGTCAGCGGTTCGCACACGATTATATTATTATTATTATTGTTATCTGCAGACGACGAAACTTTGGATTATCGATAAACATCGTCTATCGCCGATATTGTTTTATACGATTCATACTAATATTAAAATAATATTATTATATTATTATCCAGAATAATTCGTTTAAAACAAAATGCCAATTATATCGTTTTTCTCCTCCGTTTTTTCAGTTGAACTGTGGTATCTGTTAACCACTGATTACTATACGATTACCAAGATTTACACTATCTGGTATACATACAAATCGATGATATTCTACAGCTTTTAAACTTCTACGGGTCTATGGTTATATATATTCGTATATATATATATATATATAGGTAGGTATATTAAAAGTTATAAATCTATTACAAGTTGCACTAAAAAGTCGTTTTATTATAGAAATCCTTAGTTTTGTTTTATCTGATAACGTGATATGAGAGGGGGGGGGGTTGTAATCTTTTAAAATTCCGGCTAATCTCCGCGGAATACAACAGGGCTAGTATACCGCCTATGATCAAGAGCCTTATAATATATAATATTATATACGCTTTCAATTATGTTATTAGGCGTACGTACCATGTTCATTATAGATATATATGTGGTACGACAAAAGTTGGCCTAGCACGAAATAAAACGTCGGTTTTTGTTTGAGCGGATCGAGTTACCCTATTAAATCTTATCGTATTTTACAGCGAAAAACAAAAACGCGCCTCTTCCTTGACACAATGAGCCGAGCCGGGTGACCTACATTTCTCATTTCCCGCGTTCTTCACCGTATATAATAATAATAATATTAAACCGGAAACCGTACACGCGTTGTGTGTGTATATTATGATTACGATATATTTTTATGATATGACGCGCAGACTCGAGATGAGATCGCCGTAAAATCGCCCGCGAAAAGTCGGAAAAGTCGCGCGAGAAAACCTGCAGAAACGGCGCCGCTATAATAGTATACCACAAAGTGGCCCTGCAGTGGTGTGAAGGCGGAAGGGGTGATTGAAGGGTTGGGTGGGTGATGATTTAGTATCAACTACCTACCTAGCTTTTTAGTATTTACTTCGACAGATACTTAAAAATATGACGGTAAACGCCTTTATCGGGTTTTCAGTTGGTGGGTGCTCAATGTAAATATAGACTTGCCTCTGAAAAATCCTATGAGCTTGGATTATAGTTCGAGCAGAGCCGACGTGCGCTGCAAAAGATAGACACGACCTTCCGAAAATTCTTCAAATCACGTTTGTATATCTTCACTCGTGGAATTTTCTGCCAGTTTTTTTTTTTTGAGCGTTTCGGCCACCTCCTAGTGTTTAAAAGGATGGGTGGGTGAATGAGTAATGGTTCGGTATCAGCTATCTAGCATTTTACTATTTACCATCACGACAGATAGTTAAAAAATATGACGGTAAACGCCCTTATCGGGTCTTCAGTTGGTGCGGGTGTAATACAATATATAGACTTCAGAAAAAAATGATATGCTGTAGGTTAAGTATGTAAACGTGGTATAATATTATGCTACTTCATATTTTTCATATATGAGGAAAATACATGAGTCATGATTATATATGTTTTTAAATTGCCTAATACCAATAATACAAATAATAAGTAATAAAATGTTGATAAGTAATCATGGTAATAAAATTCATACAAAAATTAACTCGTAGAAAAAAAACTGTATTCAGCCCAAAAACATATTTTTGTTAAAACCTATGAATTTGGACTACAACACGACCAGTTGACGTGCGCAGAAGATGAACGCGAATTTTCGATTTTATCACCGAATTCTTCAAATCACGTATAGTTCGGCACTTGGGATTTTATTCCAGTTTTGCTTTAAGGAGCATTTTAGCGATCTAAACACTATCTCTAACATAATGTTATTTTATTTTTAAATGATTGTGACTTTATAGGAGAGTAGTTAAGCATTTGATTAGACCATGGAGATTTTTAACTGAACCGTATATTTATAATAATTTCGCACAAAGATACTATTCCAACCTATACTCGTGCTCAATGATGTGCCGAACTATTTTCAGAATCGAGGAAAACTATACCGTTTGATCACTCACCCACAGCTTTTGGTCTACATTTTTTATTTTTGTTATTTAATAGCATATAATAATACTATTATTATTAAAAACTTTTTATCGTACTAAAGCCATTGCTCGGGCACCCACTTTTTTTGCTGAGGATGTTGAAACCTATTTCGACACGCCACCGCTAGTACATATTATATGTAAACACTTGATAATCGCGTAAGGACTGAGCAGTAATAAATAATAATGATATATAGTTTTTCGTCATGCAAGGCAAATTTTACTGTTTATAGTCTTTTGTCGTTCTTTCAATTACACTGTAAACAGTATACGTCATATATTATTTTATGTATTGCACTTGACAACGGCTACATCGATATAATGTTTTGTCGCAATAACAATGGTATACCGCGTATACTTATACATTATAATAAGGTACAACTACCACATCCTTTAAACCCTACATTGATTGCCCGTGTGATTCGGAGTTCATATAATATTGTACTTCCGGATATTCTTTTAGTATAAGAACATTCTTCTTACCTGCAGTGCAGGATATACTGGTACCACTTTCCTATTTTACCGCGGTATAGTGCTATATAATTATAAAGGTGGGCGTGAACCAATACAACAATATATAGCACGACGCGTATTATGATCAGTGAAAAGGATTAAATCGATATTGGTTTAATCGAACTACGCGCGCAGGCGTCTGATAATAATAATAATAATAATAATAAATAGTTTATAATATTGGCTAGCGAGCGCGGCGGAATAGCGAGAGATTTCCGTGTGGCGAAAATAGCATCCGTGTGGAGACGCGACGACCCCATTTGTCTCTGTTATGAAACATCAAAAATAATATGTGAAAGGAACGGGGGAAAAAAAAAAGAGGATTTTCCTTATTTAAACAAATTTCAGTTACGATTCCAATAAGTTCTGAAACATGTGAACACAATCATTTTTCAAGTATGTATAACAAATTAAAAATTGACTGAGTGTGTATTTATTAGAGTTACAGTTTACTGACTTGTTGTTAATTTCAAATATTAAGAAGCACTTTGCAAATAACATAAAAATAAAACGATTCCAGGTTATTGAAATAGGTATACATAATTTTAGCATCCCCCTAAAATATAGGTCTAGTCGCGTCTATGGACCTCCTTTTTTCGCGTGTAACTCGACATTCTTGGCTCCTGCGATTTCGACTTCACCCATATGGTGTACGCGTTATCCATCTATATTATAATACAATAGACGCCGCTTATAAAGCTCACATTGGGACCAGAACAACATGAGTCTTATAACCTATTGAATCTTATAGGCAAAGCAAGAAAAAAAATGAACAAAAATTTTAATTAATAATTATTAGCTTTATTTTGCTATCTACTTTTCCTATTATATATTAGGATTTAGTATACACCGTGTACACAATATATAGCTATTCAATGACATTAGATATCATTAGATATTATTAAATAATTATAAATATATAGTACATACATACACATATTACCTTGCATAGATTATAAACTTTTATAAATTTGAAATTTGTTGTACATACCTATGCATATATGGCATGACTAGAAATCAGGAATAACTAATAACCGACACAAAAGTTTATTTTCTACGATTTTTCTTACGAAATTTGAGTCTTATAACAGAATTTTTTTCATGAATTTAGATACGTCCTGACTGTTTCAAGCGATTTTGAGTCTAAAAAGCGACTGAACCGTGAGTCTTATAAACAGCGTCTACTGTATGTTGTATGCGCCAACGTGTTTTGGTGAAATACACAATTAAATTAAAATATAATAATAATAATAATACTGTCAAATTGACAGTATTATATTCATAATATAGGTCAATGAAGCAAATGAGCTGAGACAGCACATTGTAAATAATATTTAAGAACGTGAGCACCGCGGTAAAAGGGCAATACGGGTTTTCTATCGAGACACTGATGTCTGTAGTCGTTTCCTAGAGACCTGTGTTTTATATGTTTGTTTTTTTAATGAAGTAATTTCAAGTATGCAGTGCAAATTATTATATTATTTCTGAGTAACCACAGTACATTAGCTTTATTCCGAGTTTGATCTGTAACCGATTGATTTATGGTCTTTGAAGACGAGGTGGTGAAGTGGTCATACCGATATTTTGAGAACGATTCTGTAACTGGTTGATACATGGTCGTTTGAGTTTTCAAAATTAGGTAGAGGTGTACCGTCGAAAGATAGGTATACGACATGTGTATATAAATTTGAAAATAGAAATCTTTGTCACGCCTGTTCTCTGAAACTACTCATCCGATTTGTGTTTTCTTCGTCCGTGTTTTTTTTTTTAACGATAGTGTACATCGCGGAGCAGGTTTTAGACTTGATTTCAATTTTATAAGTAAATTGAAAATTGAAAAATTCTGGGAAAACTGAAAGTGATATTTTTGATGGGATTTATATATAATCTCTGTTTATTTATAAGGTTACATATTTTATTGCTATTATGATTTGTAGAAATATGGCATATTGAACATTTTTTTACAAATAATTTAAAAAAAAAAATCAAATCTTTGGCACGAGCAACCGTCGCAACATTTTTCACATACCTACCTTATTCTGGTTTTACTCATTTTCGCACCTTATGGAGCCCACAATTTATTTCAGGTGGATTGCCTACCTGTTAATATACTGATCGAATATTATAGTAGTTATAATTAACCAATCTGTTAAAATTTTTATTTACGAATTAATTTAATATTATCGATATAAATATTTTAAAATATTGTTGTACATCGATAAATCGAAGAATATCTATATTAAAAATGATATCGTTAGCCCAACACTAGTGTAAATAAATAACTATTAGGCATAATATACATTTTATACGACTTGGCAAAACCAGAAGAGCCCGTTTCGGATCAAGTTCATTATACATTTTTACAAAATGTAAATACGCAATAAAGACGAACCGTGCACATAATGGACACTGCATATATATACGTCCTACTGTATCTTTTATATACATATAATTCAAAATTGTATATGTAAAAGTATCATTCTCAAAAAAAAAAAAAAAATTCAAATCGTAATCGATATTTTTTTTTTGATCATTATGAAAAGTTTCAAAAAGTGGACTAGTCTGCAGGTTTTTGCAGCAAGCCCTTCAATATTATTATGCGTTAGTACTGTACATAGTAAAACTGATAAACGCGACGGTCCACCCTGTATACAATAATATTATACAATATTTATTCATAAATTCTCTTTTTCCCCCTCTCGCTCTCCGTCTGTCCGTCTGACCCTCTCTCTTTCTCTCTCTCTGCGATCCACAATGACAGCGCGCGTCGTACTATTATTATAATACGCGAGTGCTTTCGATTACAATATTATCTTCACTTTTCGTTTCAGACGCGCATTTTATAATTAGACGTGAACGATAATAACGGCGAATCGCTCGTCCACTCGACTGCCCCCGCACACGGTCTCGCCGGTAGAGTATACGTAGTTCAGCTCCCCCCCTCCCCTCACACATTAACACATACCTTCGCGACAACTTTTTATATTGGCTCTCCCGGTTGACGTCCTTTTTCCTGGTCGACACGCGATATTTAGCTTTTAGGTATATAATATAATAATAATATTATGCATACATAAATATACGTTGAGACTCGTTGAACGATAAGCGATAATGATACAGTTTTTCGTGGTCAATATTTAACGTGCATGATATCATCATCGGTGTTCGTCAATTGTGCCAATTCTTCTAGGCCACCTGTAATATAGATATCTTCAGCGCCAGTGGATTTATCACAAATTAAAAAAGGCACCCCCAAACATCGATTGCACTAGAAAAACATGACGAAAATATTCACTATAATATTTTTAGATATTTTATTTTAATCAAATATACAAAATAATACAGTTTTTTTTAAATTTGTTCAGTACAGTGTCATATTTAAGTTTAAAAGTTCTAAATTGTATAATGTAGAGATACAAACTTTTGGTTTTTAAATGAGAACCCTCTTTTTTATTGTAAATTGTTCAGTGTATTTTTTTTTTTAAATTGTTGATGTAATTAATTCAAAATTTGAAAGAATAGTTTTCAAGTTATTTAACTTTGTGTATTAAGGATAATATACCCATGGTAATTAGTTTGAAAGATTAGAGAAGGGGCTATTTGGACAATTTTAATAATATTAACATTAATCATTTTTAAAAATGACCCAAGTATAATAAATACTACATCCGATATTACATATATTTTATATTTTTGTAAAACTTTTTTTAAGTACTAACATCCTTAGTCTAAACATTTATTGTAATTATTATAGACAAGATCTCAAAACTCTTCTTGAATCGTCTGGAGAAAAAGAGGTAAAGCAGCAGGCTGAAATAGTCTTATGGGCACATAAGACCATCAAAGATGCCATTGTAAGATAAAGTGTAAACGATTAACATATAAATGAAATTGTCGAGCAGGTAATTGGGAAATTATACAAAATTCGTAATGCTACAGTTATTTGTAATGTAAAAAAAAATTATTTTCATACAAAAATTTAAATACAATTAACGTCATCAAATAATATTGTTTGGAATCGATGTAAATCTTTTGTAAATATAACGTTATAAGCCTTGTAAATTATTCAGTATTATCTATTGACGTTATAATTACTGGATAATAACGTTAATATAAATTTAAAGTCTTTTACTGTAGCATATGTATCTATATAAAAGGGCTTCTCAGAATTTTTCGTCAGACTTTTCGTTTTTCTTGAACGCCTGAAAATTCACTTTGACGATTAAAACGTATCGAACAAGTACTCGACGTGGGTAGTATGTGAATTTTAATTGACTCAGAGTGTTTTACCAAGTACGCTCACCCTAATTTTTCCATTAGTAATTTATTTATTCTGATTCCCATTTTATGAATATTTAAATAATATATTTAAAGACCATACTTTCATATTCTTGAAAATAAATAAACTATAAAATATAAAATATATATATGCATAAACTATCCATAAACTCATTGTAAACCTTAATTAATTTATTTATAATTGTAAAAATATTGTAAAAATACCTAGTGTATTTACACAAATACTAATAAATTAAAAAAAAAATATATTCTTAAAATTTGTTTGTGCTAGGTACTCAGAAATTTCCTGTGCAGATATAAACATTTGTTTTTTAGATGAGAAGCCCACTTTTGTATACTATTATGTTGTGAATAATTTTTTTGAAAATGTTGATGTGCCTATTCTACCTATGCCTAATTCAAAATTCGAAAGAGTAATTTATTAATTATTAAAATATGTTTATACTAAGGATAATTATAGTCCTATTAGATGTAATATTGGATATAGTATTTTTTATACTCTGACCATTTTTACAAATTATAAATGTTGATGGATTAATATTAATTACCATACAATTTTCACATAATTTTCATATTATCTTCTTGAAAACTTTAGTACACAATGTTAAATGACTAAAAAACTATTCGTTCGAATTTTGATTTCGATACATCAAAATGCCCAGAAAAGCTATTCACTAAATAATTTTGGTACAATAATGAAAAAGGAGAGTTCACATTTGAAAAACAGAAGTTTGTACTTAACTCCCCACAGGCCACTCTTTAAATAAAGTATACAAATAATGTCAAGAATTTGAAAATATGGTCTATACAAGTGTATTCAAAAGTTGGCGGGCCAAACGAAAAGTTATATTTTATATTATGGCATTTTATATTTAATTTCATACGGATCGTTTCAAACCAACCGAATGCAGTAATATATCGAAATTTATCATTTTTGAGTTATGGTGGTCTCGTTTTTGTCTGTAACGACGGAATGTATAATAATATGTCTTGTGAACTCGATGCTCGTGTTTCGCTTTTATGGCGGTACAATCAATTCGGTGTAGGTAACTACCTACATAATATTTCTGTTACCGCAAACACCTCTATACCAGTCATGAAGCGGTATTATAACATATACCTAGTTTATATATTAGTACGGTTTTAAGTGTACCTAATTACCTATGTATGATGCGTATTATAATATATCAGACACCTAAATAATACAGAATATTATAATGCCCATTATCCACTCGGCTTTTTTTTTTTATTTTAATTATATGCGTATGCGATATGGGCACGTAATTGATAAAATTATTAGTCGACCGTCAGGATGGTATATAATACACAATTAAATAATATACATATCACCATAATAATTACATTATTATCATTGCCTGCAGCAGTCGATTGGTCTAAGTCACTCGAAACACAAGTAGAGCCTATTTATATATGGTAATACCTATTACAGTTATAATAATACATTGTTCAAACGTCGAACGTTTTTACTACCGAATTAAAAAAAAACAATTTTAAACAAAACTATCACAGAAATCGTTTGTGATTTTCATAACGTTTCTTCGTAATTTCACGTTTTTTTGAGTGATTTTTTTAGATAAAATGCCTGTTGCGAAAGTCGTATAATATATTTTTTATAAAATACATATGATCCGTATTTGATTTAAGATCTACATATGCAGCCGATCCTCAAAATGAAACTCTTTGACTATTATTATATCGCCCAAAGTATTTTTTACGAAAAAAAAAAAAACCGTAAAAAATTCAAGCACATACATCCGCACTGCAGTAAAAGCAAACACCCAAACAACGTTTTGCGATTTAAAATATATATACGAAAATAAATTGTAAATAAAACATTCATCATCTGCGCGAGTCGTGGAGATAATATTATCCAGCAAAGATGGCATTCTAGAGGAAAATCAAGCCGTGCCGATAAAAAATAGAAAAAACGGAGGATAATGGCATTTAGCATTCATATAAATATAATATATTTCTGTAATAAACATCCCACGAGAAATGTTGAGCGTATAATGAATGTTTTATGTTTTAATACGTTCGAAACGTATATCGTTAAAATGTTGTGACGTTTCTCATGATAAACGGTTTTTATAGTTTTAATATTCGACAGTTTGAGTTGGATTCGGTGAATATTATATAGGGTGATTCACCGAGCTCGCTCGCCTCCCGTTTTTTACTCTAATAATGAATTTCTTCAAATCCTGATTTTTGGGAACTTTTAAATCAATATATAATATTATAGTAGGTAGTTAAGGACCATATTTTTAAATACTGAGATTTTTCATACCGTTTAAAAACCGTCTTGTGCCGATTCCAACTTAATTTTTTCCATATCAGAATAACCGCACTATTTCCTAAATAGAGAGTTAATCAGAAGACTCTTTTGGACATTTTGATACACCTATCTAAATCAAAATTTGAGTAGTTTTCAAATTACCTATTTGGCTTTAAGGGTTAAGCATGAAAATTATGGATTTAGGTTTTGAAGATATAGGTTTGTTTATAATGATTTGAACATTTTAGTAATCAACATAAATCTATCAACATTTTATAATTTGTTAATATTACAGATCGTTTATAATAAATACTATATTAAATATATTACATCCGTTTTAAATATTTGTTAGACCTTTTTTGAGGGCTTTATTATATCTTTAGTATATATATATTTTTTTGTCTCGGTAACTACTAGTTCAAATTTTGATTTCAATACATCGAAATTATCAAAACGTCATCAATAACAGGAAAAAAGGTTGGTTCTTGCTTGAAAAAATGAACTTTGTACCTCCACTCATAATACTCCTTAAATGATACCTACAAAAATCTAAATAATTGAAAATATAATATGGTCTTTAAGTAGGTATAGGTGTAATTAGAAATTCTAAAAATTTAGAAATTTAGAATTTTAATCATTAGGAAAAAGGATATATAGGAATGCAGAGGGGGAGGGGGTGAGCATGCTTGTAGTGAATATTATTTTTCTGCATAATTTGCAAAAATTTGCCGATTTTCCGAGTAGCTCCCCCCCCCTAGGGCTGGTGAATTGTACGTCACCGTCGTCTTATTTTCATTAGACCGATCCAATATAACATTATGTTAAAATATTTAAAAATTATAATCACGTGTGCGTTTTGTTTGGTTATTATGTATATTTTTTCCTATTTTCATCGGCAAACAACTGCACATTGTGTCCGCTCGATCCGAATCATTTCTATTATTTATATTATTATTATATTATAATGTGTATCCCGTACATTATTGAGCTCTCAAAATAGCAGCGAATGATAATATTAACGAGAAACAATAAACGATCGCGGGCGAAACTTTGTACATAACTGCAGCTGCAGTTTCCAGCAACAATGTCGCCATTTAATCGTCGCTGGACGACAACAACAAGACATCCGATTTTATACGATTATATTATGTATTATATATATATATATATATATATATATATATATATTGATCTTTAAGTCGAAAAGTACGAACCGGCGTAACGCGGACGGATTTTCATTATTTTGCACGTTTAATTATGTTCTGTTTTAAATCGGATACTCCTCCGAAAAGACTTAATAAATGTGGGTCACTCGACGATTAGGTATACGATCTGCGCAGACAGTAAACATATTATAAATGCATTGCAATGAACACAGTAAATAATCGACAGACTTCCGGGTCGCTATATTCTTTAATTAAAGTCGAATGCAAATAATAGTAATAATAAAAAAAAAATATATGCAATTAAATGCTACAGCTGTGAAACGCGGAATCAAAGATTTAGAGTATTTCAGACTCTATAATAATATATTATACCGAGTGAATTGTTTAACGCGTGTTTAAATGTCGTAGATTAAAATGTTTTTTACCGCGCCATTTCTCTTCTCAAACACCCGTAAACGTTTATGTGTGTGTGTGTTTTTCCCGTTTAATTATTTTCCAATGTGCAATTCATTACATTATTATTTAAATTTCAAGTCGGTCGCGTACTGCAAATGTACGTGATAAACGTTGCATTTTGTGTAATATAATTCCAGAGCTGAAAATTAAAATTGTATTACCGTGGTGGTCATCTGTAAATAATAATATTCATAATAATAATTATTGTATTCGGCGCGAGCGATCGTTTTTCCCGAAACGTCACGTATTTTTGCATATATTATTAAAATCTCTCTCCCAAACTTCATCGTCGTCATTATAATATTATAACTGCTTTTCGATATTAATATACGGTTGAAATACGTTTGTATGATTTTTTTTTTCATATTTTTATCTCAAATATTATCATACAGATCGTATTCAATTATTTTAACTCAGTATAGGTACCAACGTCTTATACTATAATATCAACAAATTACATTTAAAATTTGCAAATTATTTTTATTTTTATTTATTTATTTATTTTTTTTTTTTTTGGGGGGGGAGGTTTGTTTAAAAAAACTTAAACTCTCGCCGGCGTAAATTTAAATATAAAGTGTGTACATAACGTGTACTGCAATAATGATTAACAAAATATGTAAACACGCGGAGGAAACATGTTGTACATACACATAGGCCGTATTATTATAGTTTATATATATTATAATATTATAGGTTATATTTATTTTATTCAAATTTACAACACTTCCTTCCCCTGGTGGGGAAACGTCGTACACGCACGGTCACGCACATGACGTTTGTTATATTATGGCTATAATGCGTTTAGATTTATTGGATTATATGATAAACGCACGCGGGAGAAAGATCGAATTGCAATGATTTTGATATTGTGTTATTCCTACCTTGTTTGCGATATTGCAACAATCTGATTTCGGAAAATAGAATAATAATATTATTATATCATACACGGAAAATGATTCGTCCGATTTCAAAATATTATATTAAGCTTTAACGTTTTCAGTTTTTGGGTTTAGAGTAATATTATAATATTATTGTGTACACCGAATAAATGAATAATATTTCAAAATATGTATTTAATGCGCGTACCCATAAACGTTCTATGCGGCTTCCCTTGGTCACATATTATGGGTATATTCTAGTCGGAACTCGAATTCATTCAAAGCAATCATATCTGTTGTACGCATTGATTCGCTAATTTTTTAGGTCCTCTGCAGCGGATGTTGTTCATGATAATTTATTGGTGCGTATCACAGAATCTTCGACATAGATATATCCAAGAGCATTGACGTCCAACCCTATGACTAGGTGTAGCAGTCGCTACACGTTGAGAATAAGGGTAGAACAATATTCAAAGAAAAATATTTAATGACGGCCAGTTGCTAGGAAAAATACTTATTTAGGTCACTTTTTTGTCAGTTTTATGATTAAATTCAGTCACTTAGTCACTTTTTTTAAATAACTTAAACCTCGGCGGTCCAGTTTGCGGACGGACATTCCGCATAGAAGACGAAATTGGGAGACATCAGCGCCTAGGTAACTTGTCTCTCCCTGGCGTCTAATTTCCATAGTCCCGCATACACGGTTATCCGGTAGATAACAGTGTGCTATAAATAAACATTTAGTGACCCGTGTAAATTCCTATAGCAAAATAATAATTATAATAATTCGCCACCTTCAGGTCCAAGGCTGTCCGTCGATTTCCACCTTCCAGAAGAAATCCGCAAGGAAAAATTGGACCGACCCCCCCGCCAACCACGTTGTTAAGGTTAGATTATATAATAATACCTACACATTGATCTACGCGGCTATAATATTTATTATTATAAATACTTATAAATATATATTATATATCGATAATAAATTATAAAAATAATTGACTACGTGAAAATTGATTATTACAAGTGGGCATCTAGCTTTTTCAAATACTCAAAATAGGCCCAGCTGCGCTTTACAATAACCACTGAGCTAATAATAAGTACCTACCTTTATATAAAAACGCATGGGGACACGCATAAAATGTTACGTCCGCCTAATTGTAATGGATGCACACACGTAAATTTCCGTTACCGGTATACCTTTTTTCCGGTATGTACCTATGCCGCGTACGGCGCGTGTTATAGATTATAATTAGGGCCTTGATGCATTTGTATCTTTTTTCCTAACGCTTACATTCGAGGCTCGTCACTATAGAAATTTGACTTACAATGGCAGAACATTCAATTGTAATGCAAATTTAATTTTGCGTTTTTTGCATTTTTTCGGTATTATTTCGTTGAAAGATCGTTTTAATTTTATCAATTTGGGTGCATTTCGTGTATTCTTCTACTTTTTTTTAAATGTTTATTTGCATTTTTTCGGTTTAAAGTCTGGGCTATAATTGTACATAATGCCTACTACACATTAACACATATATGCCGAGACGGGTAACGTGGAAACGTGAGTGCACGCAGTACATTCTCAGCTTGCCTCGGCTTAGAGCACAACACTCACGCGTATGTGGGCATGAAATGTACAAAAATAAACAGCTGCGCACGTGAAAACAACGCGACGAATTATATGTTCAAAAGTGTAAGTCGCGGAGCCGGCTATTGGAAATAAAAGCTATGGAAAAAAAGAAAAATCAAAAATAAAGAAAATTTATTTCAAGCAATAAATGGTTCTTAGTATTATATTTGCTGCGTGATATTTTTAATTAAAATCCAATATTAATTTTTGTGTCATCTTTTAATGCGTTTTAACTATTTTTTCAAATAAAATAAAAAATTGTAATGTGATTTTTTTAGTTAATTTTTAAGATTTTTATGTCATTTTATGCAGATTTTTAAGTCATCAAGTACCGAGCCCTGATTATAATATAAATACTGCACAATATGGAATAAAATTGTAATATACGACGGAGTTCCTAACTTTCGTTCGTACTGCACATCGCGCACCGAGACGACCACTCACTATAATATATCATAAATCATAATATTATGTAAAATGCAGGGTGATGATCTCCGGGGAAAAAGGATGGTTTCTGATGAGTACCTATATATAGGAAGCAACTGCACTTGTGGTTATTTTTCCAAGTCCAAACACTAAATATTCATGTTTTGCGTCATTATTACGTGCAGTTTAATATTTTTTAAAAATCACTCCGTCAGCCATATTATTATGTGTCGATCACCACGATGCGAGTTTGTTCATAAAGTCGAGGTGAACGTGGTGTCAGATCCACCGCAGGGCTCGTCATAAATGTATTTTCCGATGCACCTGGAACTGCATCTGCACATTGTTTCGAGCGGAAATGTATTATAATTGTGATCGAAAACGGACTATTATATCATAACAGAAGATACAAACTTTTAAATATTTAGAGTCAGTCTTTGAAATTTAGAAACAAACATAACAATAACGCTGATACTGTCAACTTCGCATGAACTCATAATAATATAGTGCTCGATAACGTTCGAAAGCTTGAAAACGGATTTTTTATGAAACAAAGTAGGTAATAATAATATTTATATATTCCATAAAAAATTACAATACCTAATAAATAATGTTTTCAAACAGAAGTTTAATAAATAATGGATCTTCTTGTAAGTTGTCGATGGCAAAGAGAGATTTGACCTATCTACATATTATACTTATATAATAAATAAAAATTAATCTATCAAAAAGTTAATACGCCACGTTTTTTTTTCTTGTACCTGCAATAGGACAGCAACTTCCACTAGCTTTGCAATCTTGAAATTTGTCAGTTTGTCTCACCAATGAACTATATAGAAAAGGGTGACAGGTGATTTTCCTTTATAGTTGACGCATGCATATTTTGCTTAAAAAAAGTACAAATAGAATTGTTTCAACTCGAGAAAGAACCTATGAGATATCCCTCTATAACTTGCCATTCAAAAATCGTCTGTTTTCCGTGAGCCACCCTGCATACCACTGTATACCAGGGGTCACTAGATGGCGGCCGGCTGATGAACCTTATCTGATCTGCGGACGATGGATTTTTTTTGTTTTTTGGATGCGGTGCATAATTAAACGAGGATTTTGTGCCTTACTTTCTGTTGATTAACGTGAGTGTGAATTAAATTTTGGCTGTACCTCGAAAAGTACCTAAATTCCTTCATTGAATGGCCCTCAAAAAATATTAATCGGTGCGATTTCCGCGCTCAATACCACAGCTACTTGTAAACGTAAATATGATCTCAAAATAATATGTCGTGTCTTATTCGTAATACGTGTACAACGTACACAGGAGGGTTGCGGTCAAACAAAAAAGACGAGTCCTAAATTTTTTCGCGGAAATCGTCGACAGGTTGGGTAGGTAGGTGTACATAATAATATTATGACAAACGTCGTGCGGTATGCGATGGTTTGATTTATTGTTCGACACGTCACGACGAGTCGTTTATAGCGACGGACTCGTGCGATCTAATCGTATTTCGTTTGACATAACGGCTTTCGCAAATGCGTCGGCGGCCCGCACAACTCAAAATGGTTATAACATATTATATTATTGTTACCAAGGTATAGGTTGGTATATATAATAATAATAATACATTAATACCGCAAAGAGATTGCGTTCAGTTATAATAATATTATACGACACGTGCGCTTTTATAATACAAGTGGCCGGTGGTGGTGTGTGTGTGTGTGTGTGTGTAATATGCACATACATATATAAAAATAAAAATAAATATCCGTCGCGACACTGAAACGAGTTTCGGAAGAGTGTTACTGAAACGACATCGAAAACCGATTTCCCGCTCGAGTCTTCGCGCGCGCCGCTCAGTAATGGACTCGTCCGGTCAAACCAAATACCAATAATAATAATAATAATATATGTGACATGTGTGATATAGGACAGGGGTGGCCAACTTGTGGCTCGTGTCTTATTAACATAAACTGAAATTCACTTATTATTATTATGAAATTAGTTTAATTTTTTTAATTTTTAAAATGTACCTATTTATGAATAATTTGGCTCTTGATATCATTGTATTATGAGATATCATTATACTAACATAATATGGTATCATGTGGCTTGCAAACATATTCATGTTGGCCGCCCATGATATAAAGCATAGCCTTTTTCCGCCAAAAACGAAAAAAATATGTTTCATGTTTCCGCCAAAATATATTTTTGTGTAAATACGTTTTCGCAAAATATTATTTGAGAACCATAATATACAAATGTAACAATCATGTGTGTACAGTGTATATAATCTAATAAGGAAAAATGTTCTGATCAATAATAATTGTATACCTACCGTGCCATATCCATTATATTTAAATATTTCAAAATGCCGATTATCGTTATACATATTGTTGTGCGGTCTTCGCGATTATTTACAAATGTCATTATTTGCTACATCATTATACTACCACCAAATACATTGATTAAAAAATTTAACTATTGGTTTCTAAACTTATTTTGGTTGAAACAGTTTTTGGCGGGAACGGGAATCGTACCTTTTTCGTTTTTGGTGGAAAAGAGATGTGACAAAAATAACCAATATTATTTTGGTGAAAACGGTTAACATGAATAATATAAACCGAAAAACCGATAATATAATAATTTTATATTGTATAGGACGATTCACTTTCAAGCATGCTCACCCTCGTTTTTTCTCAATAGGTGTATAGTAATGTAGTCATTCAAAATCTGAATTTTGGAATTTTTAAATATAGGCACTTTTTATAAAAACCTTATTTTTTAATTCTTGAGATTCCTTGTAGGTGATAGAGGTACCTACAATACTTAAGGAGTGTCCTGCTGAAAAGTCTGATTTTCAAATGATGAGGAACTCCATCCGCCCTTTTTATACTGTAAATATTATTTAGTGGATAATTTTTCTGAACTGCGTTTTCAATCGTATCGAAATCAAACGTATTCGAACGAATAGTTTTTGAGTTATTTAACTCTGTGCACTGAAAATAGGTAGCAGATATTATGTGATGATTGCATATCTATGACGATTTGTACATTTTAGTAATATTAGTAATAATATTATCAACCCGTCGACATATTTTGTGATTTGTAAAAACGGTTCGAGAGGTTTAATAAATACTAGACCCAATGTTATAGATACTATACAAGAATATCTCGAGAGTTCGAAAATAATATTATGTTCTCCGAGCATATCGCATGAGAATTTTAAAAATTCAGAATTCGAATAGATTCATCGACAAAAAACGAGCATAAGCTGTCGGCGAATCACTCTGTATAATATGTTATTATATCGTAATAATAATATCATATACGTCGAACTATAAGGATATCTCAACGATTAGAAATCTCGCGACAACGGATTTCGCAGTGTCGTTCCTCTCCGCTAGGTTTACCTTAACTATATTTGCAGCATTATAAACGACTAGACGAGCGTATAGAGTCAATCCGATTGTACTGCAATATATGGTCGTAACAGTATACTTATATTAGGTATATGTGCAGATATAACGGTGTGCTTTCAAATAATAATAATATAACATAAAAAGTAGTTTTCACGTCCGGCCGCGGTTTCCGTTTGATTAATCCGTATTCTTATATTATGCCTATTGCATGCGTATTATCATACCCACCTGTTGCGTAATACATTATAGTAATAATAATATTATACACGCGAGAAATATTCAAATAATTTCAAATGGTATCTCAAAGAATAAAAATATAATAAGAGTATGTCACGACGTTTCCAATTAATATTGTATACGTTTATCGCGTATAATAATTATGATAACGTCAGATTTTATTCCGTAATGATCGACATACCGATATACGCAATATATTAACATCACAAATTTAAAAGATCGTGATTGAATATTAATGTTTATAAAAATGTTTAAAAATATATAATATTTTAATATTGTAAATATGTACCATATACGTTAGTTTATGAGAAAAGGAGAATTAAAACATACACCTGCGGGTCGAGCAGTAGGTCGACTGAAACAGATTTCGTGATCTGGCCATAATATACCTACATGTTTAGAAAAACAATATTATGATGATATTTTATAAATATTTGCATTTAAATATTGACGTATACAGTTGAGTATAGAATACGTATTACACTTACTTAATCGTAATTTACATTTACATATTATTTTTAATGACGAGGGGTGGGGGCGGCTTTACTCTAACGGTTGTCTTTTTGACTTTGATCCAATAACTCTATAAGAGCCGGGACTCTCTGTAACTCTAATGCCGCTCATGACGGGAACGTTTTTGAGAGGAGGGGGCTTTGCTTATTTTGAATTTTGCACGTTTTCCGGGACTCTGGCCCCCGTAATCAGACTGTGTGCAACTAGAATCAATCGTGAACATATATAATATTGCAGTACAGTCGTGAAAGAGTATATAAACTGCTGCTGCAGTTGCGCGTGTATATAATATACGTATTATATGTGGTGTGCTGCAGGACCGGAGGAGAACGCGGCTCTAGGGTGAAAGGGATGATAAATAAACCCGGGAGGAGAGTAACGAAACGGAAAACTAAACGCACAATAAAACAATAATAAAGCCTAATATGCGAAGAAATCGCGGGTTGTGGGCGGGCGGAAAACAATATAAAAGAGCTTCGGCCCGTTCTGGAGTAGACGGCCGGCCTTGATGGTATATATATGTACGGTATTATTATTATTATTATTATTATTGTTGTTGTTGTTGTTGTTGTTGTTGTTGTTGTTATTTTTATACAGCCTCTGGTGTTATCGCGGCGCGCGTCGGGGCTAGTGGAGCATGTCTTGTCGTGTTTGGTTAGACCCTTTGCCCGCCCGCGACTGTTCTTTTCCCGCAATCGCCTTTGTTTTTAATACGATATTTAGGTCACCCAGCACCCTCTAGAAACGTTGTGGCACGTGTCCGACTGCGGTGGCGGTGGAGGTGGAGGTGGTGGTGGTCGGGGTGGTCGTCATCTTGGTCTCGGGAAAGACGGCGGTATAGTAATAATTTATAATATTATCATAATAATAATTTTAATAATAATAATAATGTCGCAGTATTATGAACGGACTTGTTATGATATTATTATTTGACCATAAAAACTAAGTACCTATTATAAGCTATCAAACGAAATGCGAGAAAAAATCATCGTCATGTTGTGTGATTTGCAGAAAATAATCGGTTTGGAGAAGGACTTAAAACAATAATCATCGTGATTCGACGGTTTTTTTTTTTTTGAGAATACGTTTTGCAGGGTTTGCGTATATAGCAGTTTCGTTGTTTTCGTCTAACATGATTCGGAAATAAAGTTTGATGTGCTATTGCGTGTTAAATAAATCTCTATTGTTTACATAATATAATATAATAATAGTGTTGTAGAGCGCGTTATTATATTGCACCAAATATGATAAAATATTATTATCAGAAACACAAAATATATATTCTAATCGGAAATAACGATAATACTATGACAGTTATTAAGTTTATGACGAGATATTATGATATATTGTTACATCAAATAATAATAACACTATATAAAATAAAATACACTGCTAATACGAGCATTAAAAAATACGACCGACTTTGAGATGAAATATTATGTTTACATTTTATTTTAATAAAACAAACCGTGAGTTTGGTTTGGATTACAAATTGCAAGTGGGTGGTAGGTAGCACGTCAACAATATAATATTACCATTTACTCATAAACTATAATATTATGTCTTATAAGATCAAAATACGGAAGACGGACATTTCCTCCCTTCCCCACCAACCGCAGACATTTCTCTCTCTTGAAATTAAAATGGTAATAAGGACCTATTTGGAAAATATTATATACCTACATAAATTTAGCAGTTTTAGATGAATTTTGTTTGCAGTCTAATCACCTGATAACTATTTCGACTTGTTTTGATTTACAATAATATAATCTATAACAATGCGATGACGACCTGTATGATTGTTATTATCTATATTTAAATGCCTTCGGAAGAATTAAAATTGTTTTTGAATGTATTATTGATTAGTGATAAAATAGCCACAGAGAGTATTTTGTTTTTGAATAAAATTGAAATAATATTTTTAATTTTAACAAATCATAATATATAATATTCAAAGTTTTAAATTTTTTTTTATATGTTTATGTTTTAATCTTTTTTTGTATGTGTGTGCGGTGTAGGAGGAGGTCCTCTATAGTTGTAGGGGGAAATGTTCTAAATTTCTAATGTAATTTTATGTTTTATTATCAGTGCACGATATTGAGATGACCGTCACGCCGAGTTTAAAGTCAAAACGTTTAATAACGTTGCGTATGGTTTAATTAATTATTAATTAATAATATTGTATATAACTACAATACAATCCGGGCAGTTATTGAATAAGTTAGCTTATATTAGTAATGATTAATGTCACGTCCACGACAGTTAGTTTTACGCTGCAGTTTTTAAAATTATAGTGAATTTATTTATTATAAGATTTAAAGGTAAGATTATTATCTAAAGCATTTTGTCAAGGATTTTATTGATGATTTAATTTTGAAACGAGTTATGATCGTTTTAAAAATTACAAAAAATGTACAGTTTTAAAATGCTTACAAATATATATTGCTTTGTAATTAAAATATCAGTTGAGGCCTCGCCGAGATGCCCTCTATTTGTAATAATAATAATAATAATAATAATAATAATCTTACTTTTAAAAATTGTATATAATCGCAAAGAAGGAAATTGGAAGAAACTTAGGGGCTTAGTTCTCCCAAATATCCTAAAAGTCCCCATCCCAAAAACAAACAGCTTTTTAGTTGTGTGGGATCGAAGCCCTACTCCCACTCACATTGACGTTAAAAATGTTAGCCCCCCTGAAATTTTAATGGATTTCTGCCTACGTATGTATAATCGTTCAATTCACTATAATTTAGAAGATAACAGTGCGTGTAAAACGGGTTAAAGCAAACGTATAAAATCTGCCACGTTCGCTATAGATGCGATGAGACGTTAAATTTACCAATCTCGATTATATTATAAATTAATATTATTTATGGCAATCGGAACGTGATCAATTCGACTTGTTTTATTATTTTCACACACCTGCAGCAGCTGTGTAAAGTGTATTTTATATGATATAAATACCGAAATTGTCGTCGTCGTAAATAATAACAGCAGCAGCATCAGTAGCTGTAATAACATTTTATTACAGTCTACTATTATATTATTATTATGTACTATATTATAAAACCAATATGTAGTAGCGCGTGTCATGTTACGATCGAAATCGGATACACTCGAAAAATTAATGGTTTAAGATTTCGTCTTTAAAAAAATATGAGCTATTCGTTGTTTATATAAAATATGTGTTTCGTTTACTTTTCACACAATACGCATCTAACGTAAATAATAATATTATTGACAATAATAATATAATCTACGAAAAACATTTTGTTTTGTGCGATCACTCTTAATATTTTTTTAGAATATTTTGCAAGACGTTACCGTTGACGATATTCATTAATTGATTATATTTTGAAAATGTAAAATTCGAACGATTACACTATGATATCGTTTAGTTGTCTTTACAGTCCTATACTAAATGCTTTTCATTGAACACGAAAACGCGTATTTTATCATTTTTCCCGATCAAAATTTGAAACAACAAATTTAATATCTTTAATGTTTACTACGACTCATCGTCTTGATTCCGTTCATCGAAATAAGTTAGTCGTATACGGTTTTCGATTTCGATACAGCTGCAGATGATAATATTATTTTCATGAATTACAACAGCTACTCATATATATATATATACCGACGACATAATATAATAATAAGGATCGTTTAGCACACGATTGACGGAATGGTTTTAATACCATCGTGTAGGACGGTGTTATTTCAGTGAACGCTTGACTGATCCGTTAGTTGTTTATTAAAGTATATATACAAATTCAAACAAAGTTTATATAATAATTGTATAATTATTATTATATCTTCACCGGGCTATAATCAAAGTGACAATAGAGCACAATGGATTTTTTTTTTTGGAGGGGCTAATGACGATTTTCCAAAATAACATACTACTGCATGTGCTGGAGGCGATGAGAATTTTGTTTGGGAATACATTTTCATAAACCAAGACATTTAAAGGGCAGTGGGGGGAGGATGTTACCCCTTAACCACCCTGCGTGCACTATTGTTTGGTGTGCTGTACATTATATTTAAGCTTGACGAAGTTTGATCGACTGGTATGGATGACTATGATTGGCATATATTTTTATTTCAATCGAGAGCGTATCGATAAGAAACGAGATGATGAATAATACGACGTTAGCCTATTCATCAAAAGAATTAAAAAAAATGACTAACACAAGAGCAATTATATTTGTGTTTTTTCAACATTTATATAATTCGCAAATCGTTTCAAAATAATTAATTCTGAAGTTACTCTTTTAATATTTGGCTTAGTTTATAACTTTTTTTATTCATCAAATGTGATGTATTGGTGATTATCTATATAATACAAAATTAATATTATTATAATCCTATAGGTAAAAATCAGGACTTGACATCAGTTAAAACCATTACAACTGAAACGGAATCGGAAATAATGTTTTTGGTTTTAAGCCCTGGTAAAAATATAAGGCATATTAAAGTATTTAATTACGGAGCCACTTTAAAAAAAATCTGTTCCGGGGCTTTTGATGTACCAAGCCGTTATTAGGCATGATTATAGTTCAAATAAAACGTATCACGCTACTCGATATTATTATTTTAACTCTCCAAGGAAAATCTATGAATCATAAATATTATGTTTTTGGGGAATAACAAGGAAAAAGTTTTTTTACGTCGTTCACGAACAGCTTCAGCGCGCTTACGTTTTCTTTCATCTATTTCAACTGTTCGGCAATGCAATTTAAGTTTTTCACATTTTTTCGTATTAGTTATTGAGGAACTAATGGATACGTATTTATTATAAAGTGTTCAAATTTTTTCTGTTCCGCGCGTTTACGTTCTTGAAGCGCATATTCTGTCGTTTGGCATTAGAATTTATATTTTTCTGAACTATGCCTACCTACACGAATGTCGAGAAGTGTGATACGTTATTTTGCTATGAAAATAGGTAATCGGCCAATATTTATTTTAATATTATGTAATCAATGCGGCAACCATCAATGCAACAAAATCGGTTACTAAGTTGTAGGAAATCAAAATCTCGTATCCAGCCCGAAAACATAAAATATTTATGCTGAAGCGTGAGGAGGAAAATAGAAAAGCATCCGCTTTCTTTCTGTATAGGAAAGTGAAAATAGTAGACGAACCGTTTTCACTACTTATATGATTTTTGAAGGGAAATCGTTGCGCCCACGCACGGCATCGCAGCAGGATTATCCCGCAGTAATCCAGTAATCCCGGCGCGGTAAAATAATTTTGCGGCAGAAAAATATTATTAAAATATTATGTGAAATCAGGAATATCATTATCGCTGCGAGGATCGCGCGCGCGACCGATCGTAATTTGTTAGACGACGACGAGAAGAATATTATTATTATTATTATTATTATATCGTATTATTGCGCGGTGTAATTTATCGACTCGCCGTCGTCGTCGTTTGTTGGCTTATTAAAAATAATATGACGGTAGCTATATTTACACGCACATGCACGTAAATTATATGCCGGCATAATAATAATAATAATAATAATATTTTACGGGCGCTCGCGAGCGTTTTAACCTTAAGGTCGTACCCATTCGTTTGATAATTTGTTACTATATGCGGCGGGCGAGGTGTATATATTATAATATTATGTAGAGGCACCCATTAAACGTACGACGACGACGATGATATGAACGAGAGATAGGTGGTACCTATCTAGGTATACAAATTCCGGTATATCATGTTCGAGTAACGGGCTCGGAGTTATTTTCCTACAAATACTTAAAAAAAAAAAGTAATGCTCGAATAATAATATAATCGAAAACAACGTGATAATTGAGCTGGACAAATATTAATATTATTATGTGTATACGCAACGCATATTCATCATTCTGTCAATGACGGCGGCAACGTGTGGTTAAACGACGTCG
Source organism: Pentalonia nigronervosa (assembly GCA_014851325.1). Lineage (NCBI taxonomy): Eukaryota > Metazoa > Arthropoda > Insecta > Hemiptera > Aphididae > Pentalonia > Pentalonia nigronervosa. The sequence goes on along the minus strand of JACXSJ010001114.1, from coordinate 87,771 downwards.
AAATTAAATTATTACTTTTAAATATATATATCCGGTTTCCGTTTCGTTGTGAAGCACATCGTACGGGCGACCTACCACCATTGATTTCTCATATTATTATTGTAATACTGTGCGTGTAATATATTATTATAACAACGTATTATTATAATAGTAGGTACCGCTATTAAACGAAAAAAAATCAATTACACGAAATTTATAATAATATTTCGAACCCATCAGCCATAAAATAATATATTGTTTTTAGCACAAAACCCGTGTACGAAATTAATTTTTTTTTTTGTTATATTATGTATATATATTTACGACAGGTAGAGGTACAATAATTATAAGTACTATTCTTTTTGATTTACTAAACGTATTCACGATATTGTGTCGAAGGTAGAGAGGCAATAATATATTAGCAACTACAAGAGACCGTATATAACAATCATATGCCATTATGTCTTGCGATGACACGAAATATATTCGACATTATTATTATAGGCAAGTACAATATTAATCGATGTACATCAAAGAAACGGCTTATGGTAATCGTCAACGTATTAATACTATTAGTAATGTGCAAAGATTCCCAAACTGTGGGTTACAATTACAATATGTTTGGTGGGTCACGGAAAGTTTTGAAATATATATTATTTTTTTATAATATTATAAAATATGTTTTTATATTAGATTAGGTACTATAAAATGTAATATACACATTAAAAAAAAAATAATATAATATTTTATGTTTAAGTACGAGTGTTACAGTGTTTTCTTTGTATAAATGCAATTTTGTAGTGGCGCCCAACCCTACGATTATAGGTTAAATAGCAGTCGCTACATATTGAAAATGAGGGGAGAAGAATAGCCAAATGTTTAATAACAATTAGTTATTAAAAAACATACTTATATAGGTCACTTTTATGATTAAATTCAATCGCATAGTCATTTTTTTTAAACTAGGCTTAACCACTCCCAGCCCTGATGATTCCTATAATATTATACCTAGGTACGTTAATATTTATCAATATTAACAATATTAATATAGTAAAAAAAAATCAATCCAATTTTGAGTTTCGGAGAGGATGCGGTAATATTAAATCTTGTTACACCTAAAACATATGTATTGGGCGCCATTGCAGTTTAGTACCGATGTGATTATCGAATTGTTTTTCCATTACCCACGACGTTATATTATTACTAGTGACGTGTCACCACAATGCTTTCATACTAAAACCTTATCGCAATGACAGTAATCAACAATGAAACAACAACAAAAAAACGATCATTAATTCATTATATATAGTGTGCTGTGGGTTGCCAAAATTTAAACATTTTCCAAAACAGGTCTTACCGTAAACAGTTTGGGAATCTCTGCTATATAGGTATAGTGCAGCCTATATAGATGGATAATGATAATATTATAATTTTTTTAATATATACTATAATTTATAATAGAAAATCTTAGTCTTCAGAATAATAATCAGCTGTTTACAATATTTTTTAATTTTTGGATTTGTATGATTTTTTAAATCTCGGTTTATATAGAATTGTAATATTTCGGACCAAGATAATGCGCACAAATCTTTGACCAAAAAAAAGCGATTTAGTATAATTATTAATTTATTAGAATCATTAAGTGCGCTCCTCTACTCTTTTCAGTCATCTACACTATACAAATTTTTCGCATGTTGTTCTTTATCACCCATTCACTCACATAATATGATCGCATAGCATATTTTATTGGCAAAACCTAAAACGTTGAACATCGCCTTAATTTGCGGTCATTGTCATATTATTATTATTATTATTGTTGTAGTGTACCCGCGCGATCGCATACGTATATATTATCGGTATTACATATTTTAAATCACGCAATCCGATTAAAAATATAAATAAATGCAATTAAAAATTGCACACATTTCGCGGCGTCCTCATCGTTATTGACTATATATGATGCTGTCTATACAGATTTAATAATATAATAATAATTAGAGTGCCGATTTAAATGATCTAAAAAACACGAAAAATGCCATAAAAAATACAATTTAATGCACTTATATAAAAAAAAAAAAATGATTTATTTTAAAATTTTTATCATTTAAAAACATCAATAAATTAATTATACAGAATAAAACTACAAAAGTCATTTGGGAATCAGGTGTAGACAAGACTATATTTACGCAATACTAAGCATATAACAGTGCTAATAATGCAATACGACTACATTATGACTTCGATAAATAGCTTCTAAGTCGTAGCCGGTACTATATAGACAACAATACAATTGGGTGGGTGGGTGGGTGTCGGGGGGGGGGGGGGAGACGCATCACTCAACCACAACGACTCTGCTGCAGCTGCGAGTGATATACGTGTATAATATTATAAAATATAAATTATTGGTGTCCGGCCAAATCGACGACATCCTGCAGGAGATATATTTCGTACGATTTCGTACTGTCCGCCGCACGAAGAGAGTGCTCTGTAAAAGATGTAATCCTCGGCGTGCAGGATAGAGCTACTGGCTGCTGCAGTATCACATTTTCTTAAAAATATTGCCAAAAACCAGAAATGAAAATATTACTGAAAACGTTCCCTCTTCCCCCCCTCCCCCCCAATCGAGGACTAATTATAGAGTGAGGAGAAGACAAACGTTCACCGTGAGTCGCGAAGACTCTAGATGACCTCGTAATATATACACGGGCGGAGGATTTTTTAATCGTTTTTTTCTATAAATAATATTATATCCTCAGCCGTCACCGCTTTAATACAACACCGTACAAGTATTATACAGAGACGTATTTAGGTATTTTTGAGCCCTGGGTAAGAAATATAAACGCCCCACCCACCTCGTCGTAAAAATGTCTTTAACAATGTATAAGAATTTGTAAAAAAAAAAACACATTATGCACTAATAACACCAATGTATTCAAAATCTAAAAACATAATATTATGTATACATAATGAAAATACATACACTGACATACATAAGTGTAATCGCTATATGTATATAAAATAACTAAATTTGAATGAAAGAAATTTAAATAAAATTAAAAACGTTTACGCCGAGGTTTTTTGTTGGAAAATGTACAGCTGTATCATCGTAGCTTAATTTCTTTAGTCTTTTACCCTTGTGAATTTAGTAGCGCAACATTAATTGACATTGATTTCAAATAAGACGTCTTGATCCTTTTAAACACGAAAAAAACAAGCTCTCTACAGAACAGTTAGAAATAGCCGATAGGGCAGTTTATTGACGCAATTTCTACATATATGGATACAAATCTTGTTATTTTTAATAATCAGAGAGCACATTTTAAGTACCTGCAGTGTTGAGTAGCTATCATTGCAAGTTATCGTTAATAAAAACGATAACAACAGTATCTTAACTATTAAATTTTTATATTGTTATTTTATTAATCACCAAAAATTATATAAAAAATAAAAAATTTACTATAAAATTATTATTATTATGCATATAGATACCCATATAATATAATATTGTGGAGATCGATCTAAAGAAAAAAAATTCGTTCGCTCTTGCGACGACGGGCCGGCGGTCGTGGAAAATCGCGGTATTTATTATTATTGTTATTGTTGTTGTTGTTGTTATTATAGCAGTCACGATTGTATCGCTGCAGTTGTTATATTATTCGATTAACGATTTGCAGTGCTCGGTCCGCGGGTGTAGCTGCAATTACAATATCGCCGCGAAACGGTCATCGGGAAATCCTCGACCGGGCAGGATAAAATCATCCCCCGAGTGCGCGTCCTCGCGTCGTCGTTATATTATTATTATTATTATTATTTTCGCGTCCTCTCCCGAGGGGGTGTGCGTGCGCGAGGGGATCGATGACTATTATAATACGCTCCGCGCAACACTTCGGTCGCGTATATAGTATTCAATTTCCCTCTTGTCGTTGCCACTATACCATATTATTATTATTATTATTATTATTATACCGCAACTCGCGGCACGGTATATAAAATCGTATTACCCGTGGCCTTGCGACGACACCTCCCGCGGCGAGGCCACTCTGCTCTAATGGGTCCGGAACATTTAAAAATGTTCACGGCGAGAATTCCAGGCCGCACGCGTAATGTGCAGGGGAGGGGGGGCGCAAGTCCGAGTGCGATGCAGCGCCGTCACGCTGCTGCGCGGTCCAGACATTTTTCTACACACTGCCGCGCGTGTCGTCCGATAGGCCAGACCAGGTGTGAGGGGTGCCAGGGGATGCCTCGACACCCCCAAACTCTAACCCGGCACTCCCTGGGCGGCATGGCCACCCTTACCTGTTATATAACGCCAAAAATAACGCGAGAGCCACTTCTTTGTTTTACGTAGAATTTTATTTTATAAAAAACACAATTATTAGAAAAGAGGCTTTTCCCACGATAACCCAAAAGAGTTATTTCGAGTTGCAGTTACAATAATAATTCCAACGAGTTCCGCAATACGTGAATGCATTTTTTCAAATATATGCGATGAATTACATTTGGTCGATGACGATTAGTATGTCACAACAACGGTTTACTGTGGACTTATCCATTTTAAATATTGAGAGAGATGTATTTCAGATAACATAAATACAGAATTAGTGTTAAAAATAAGGAAAATAGTTTTAAAATAGTACATTGTTACATTCTTATTAACCAACGTCAAATGTTAAACGTATGTTACATATTTTGCATTTGCTGTATTGGTTGTAAATCGAATAAGATTATATCGTAATAATAAGACAATTATTTCCTTTGTAAGTGCAATATATTTTAGTTGAGAATCGATTAATATATAAATAAATAATAGTGTTAAAGTTACGATCATCAGTTGTTTATAGTTTGAAATGCACGACGTGTGTGTTTGTACATCCCCGCACGACTCCACTGTACAGTGAGATAACACATAATTTTAGCACTCTCAAAAACTACATGTCTAGTTGTGCTATGGACACGACGATTCACGTCAACGTTCGACAGGGTCGTGGATATATATATATATATATATAACTAGCATCTCTGACAATTTCCTCTATTTCCGCTCCTTCCGCGGCCGGCCGGAATTGCGTTTCCTCCCCCACACAACCCACGAAGTCCATTTAGTGTTCACCGCCGCCATTATTGCAGTCGTCGCAACCGCAGCTGTTTCAGTTGACTTTTTACCTTGCAAGTTACCACCCGCTCTCGTTTGAAAATTCACCCCCCCCTCCCCCACCCCCGAAACCAGAAACCGATATCATAATTAAGCTGTATAATACAGAGTGATTCACCAAGTATGCTCACCCATTTTTTTTTTTTTTTTTACTTGCAAGATCTGATTTTTGGAATTTTTAAATACACTTGATAAAGATCATATTTACAAATTCTTGAGATTTTTTGTACTATTTAACGAGTGTCTTGTAGAGAGATATAAACTTCTATTTTTAAACCTACATTTTCTACTACAAATTATTTAGTAAGTAGATAATTTTCTGAACATTATGACGTATCGGAATCAAAATATGTACGAGTAGTTCTTGAGTGATTTGACTCTATGTGTTAAGGACAATAGTCAATAGATTAATACGATAATGGATTTTGTAAGATATGGGAGCTATAATTTGGCGAGTTGAAAATTTTAGAGATTAATATTAATCTATCAACATTTTATCTATATTTGAATTGAATAATCTTCCAAGTATAATATTCCACCGTTTTCGTTTTTAATTGCGTTTTAAAAATACCACATTTTTTTGATATAGGTACCTTGGTTTTTACACAGGATTAAAGTTCTGACGTACCCGCATTTCGTCCACGCCACAATGTCGTTTTTAAAACTAATTTAAATTTAAGTATTCTAACCATCGCGGAATTGAGATTTGGCGATTTCGTCTTCGTGCGGATATTGTAAGCCCGTTTTTGTATACGGGGAGGGGTTTCTGGGTACTTAACTTTACTGATACGTTTAAACGCTTTATAAACCAACCATACTGTAGTCAAACGTCCGAATGAGAAATCGGATTGAAAAAAGATAAGGCGAAAATATTAAATGAAAAAAATAAAACAAAACTGTTATGTGCGAATAGTTAAGCGAAATCATTATTAGGAACATGTCATATATTTATATAACGAAAGTATTGAAGTTTGTATAACGACGTATTGAGACCAGCAACCGTTGAGAACGTGTGAGCAAACCGAAATCCTTTATGTCGTTGTATACATTAAGATAAAACGCAGTGCCGAGATTGTACAAAAAGATACAGTGAACATCGGCGTTTGCAAAAGATTATGGGTGGAATGGATATAAATAAGATGCGTAGAGATTTAAAGGGATTGACTCCGGGCGGGTGAAGCATCGATGAAAACTTAAGCGACCGAATTCTCTACCCAACGCGAACAAAAATGGACGACAACAAGTGCGAGAATGTTTTTTGTGTTTGCAATATAATATTACCTAATTCGTATAGGAAATAGCATTTGTTTTTTTTTCAATGATTTCTTCGTATAAAACATTATCACGATATTTTAAATATAATATAATTTATAATATACTACGCAATATTACACTTGAGCGAAAACTATAATATTAAACACTCATTATAATATAATATAAGAGTGCAGGACACAATATACAGTAAAACCTCTTTATAACGGAATCATTCGCGGTACCAATTGATTTTTTTGTTAATATAATGAGTTGCCCAAGATAGGGAGGGGATTAGTGTTCACACCCCCTCCCTCAACGCTCAAAATTGTGTAGGTAAAAATTAATTTACGTGAGTTTTATCAAGGTTTTTCCGGGTAAATATTTTTAACCGTTTTTAAAATTCATTAACCTGATATTTTAAATGTTTTTAATTACTGTAATGAACTAATACTAACTATAATTTAGTTACATACTATAATGAATTATTTCTGTACTTTATTTTGGAATTTAATCTGTTGTTTGTATACATATTTTGAAAATGTAAATAGGAAAAGGATTAGTTGTAATAATGGAAAAAATATATATTTAATAAATGTACAGAAATTAAAATTTTTAAAAGTGTATTATACTTAATATGAAAATTGAAAAGAATTACGATAACAAAAAAATTACCAATTATTACCGAATTTTATATAAATTTATCAGTCTTTCGGTACACATTTAACGATTTTCTACATTATTTTCTAGTTGCAATCAAAACTCGAAATAATTTCGCCACAAAGTAATACGCACAGGCACAGCTGACATTTTGTATAATTAATTCATGATTTATGTGTGGTCGTGTACGATATAATAATGGTTAAATAAAAAGATCGTGCGCGTTCGTTGTGATAATTATTATTATTTTTATTACTATAAATTTATTATATTATACATACAGATAATATAATGGTGGAATGTAATTTCTTATTATTCGTGCACAGCATTTTCGCGGGTCTACGCTTCACAGTATTTTGAGTGGGTGCGTGAAGTGCTTTATTTTCTTAATGCAAGCATAAATCTTTCGGGATTTAATGTATTTTTTTTTTCATATTTCCTTCTTTCCAAGAACTTTGGTCATTGCGGTATAATGGCTTAATTAATTCGAGAGACTAAGCCATATAGTTTATGCTATACCGAACGACGAACAGTGAACTAATCTTGAGTTTTTCTCGATTAGAGGTACTTTTGTTTTTAATTTTCAGACGAATTCATAAAAGTTTGTTATCATCACACTTGCAGCAGATTCCTCTATATGATATCTCAATGTGCATTGTTATGTCATACAGTTAGGTAGGTAATTGTCTACTTATGTTGTAAGGGGGAAAAATATGAACGTCATAGAACACGTTTTGTAGCTTCAAATTTATTATTGTATGAATCAAATATTATGAACTCAAAAAAGAAAAAAATATGTAACATAATTAATCAATTTTTCATGTACCTACTGCAGTTTTATAATTTAAAGGAAATGCATTTTCACGACAGGTATAAAAAAAAAACTCGTTTTTTCGTCACCGTCATAATAATGTAATACTTTTAATGCAATAAAATGCGATATATGAGCATTTTATTTCACATAACTTTTAGGTAATATTTTGATGTTCTGTAGTTTTACCAACATTAAATAATCTCACTGATACTTTTTCATTCCTTAAAAATTAATTAATATTCATAATATTATAAGTAGGTGTAAGCTGCTGGTAACCTATACAAATATCTAAAAATATTTATCATTTTTATCGCAAGTGGTGCAGGCACGTAGCCAAGGAGGGACAGGTCCCCCCTAAAATTTACTTCGGCCCAGAGCCACCCCCTCTTCCTAAATTCGAAATATAATTATTTTTACCAAGTAGGTATCAAAAACGTGTAAGTGCTTATGCACATCAAAATAAATCTATTCTGATTACTATATTAGGTAATATAATTATTATTATGATTGCATTTTAATTAGATTACCTATACTCTAGGACCTAGAGGCCAGCTGGCTCCGAGTCTGTGCTATTGAGTCCAGTGCTTGACCCGTTGTTATCTTATAATATATCATTAAACAAAATTTAAGTAAAATATCAAATATCAGGAATTATCAGGAATTTAATGACAATAATGATAGCTTAGTTCATTTTATTTCTGCAGTTATTTTCTGGACATTACAAAGGTAGGAATATTGTCTATTTTGAACTGGTTTAATATTTATATGTTTATAATATTGTATTATTGACATTTTTTACTTATATGTGTACCTTCTTCTTTTTTTTAAGATTATCTGATTTGACCTTATATTAAATATACATCGAGATATTGAAGTGAATGTTCGAGCAATCGTATAGATTGATTTGCAAGTAAAAAAATAGTTTTGTATAACTTTGAAAAAAACTATTTCTTGAACTATTCATACACTTTTTTAATGTCATAGTAAAATAAAACAGAATATTTTGTTATACATATTAAACATTTCAGTTTTAAAACCGCACTCTCCTTGATCGAACTTCAGATACGCTACTTGTCAACACTTTTTCGTTCCAGAAAATATATTTTATAAACTATATATAACACGACATGCCATTACATACTGTATGCATGCTATTAAATTACGCGCGGTTAACGAAATCCCAGGGGTGGCAATAACCCCATTAGCCCCCTCATCACCTCTTGCAAGTGACCTTGTTTGGGGTAAGTTTTGAGAGATGTTCTCCGACTGTTCTCCAAAGACTTCTCATATTATATAGACGACAATTATTATAATTATTTCCATGGTTCTGCGGATCACACGAGTGTTTACTGCGCATCATTAAAATATATAAAAGTAGGGTTTTCAAATTTCACGAAACATATTTTCTTGAACTATTTCATGAAATTGTTATGAAATATTTCATTGATGTGAAAGATAAAAATAAAAAATGTTTATTATGCTTTAAAGTTAATAATCATAAACATACGCCAAGAGAATATTTTTAATAGCCGATTTATTGTATTATATAAAAATGAATGTTTGTCTGTAAGTTCTTTACGCATTCCTAAGCCACTAAACCAATTTTGACGAATTTTGGTAAAAAGATAGATGGAATCTTGGAGAAAAAACATAGATTACTTTTTTCGCGAAAATAATTCTTGAAAGGGATGAAAATTTGTATATATTGAAAAATTATGGAAAAACTCTATTATAATCTCTGTTTATATAGTTGCCATTGGTTATACATTTTATTAATATTATAATTAGTATCATATGATAGAAATATGTATTGTACATTTTTTTACAAATAAATTTATAAAAAAAACAAATCTTTAGCACTGGCCTACATTATGATTTTTCTTTATGTTTCTAATTCTGATTTCACTTATTTTATGCATATCGCGTGGTCATCAATTCATCACAGATGCATTGTCTACCTGATAATATACTGCTCGCATATTGTTAGTGATCCGACGCAGTCGAATTTCCTACTTAGGTTGCTTAGTTGCATATAAATTACCAAATCTTTGACTGGGGCAACGCCGAGCGGGACAGCTAGTAATATAAATAATAATATCCTGTATGGACCAATATAAATAAGTGATGACAGATAATATTATAATACCATTTAAACCTATTAATTTATAATCATTACCATATAGTAGTTCGTAAGCTTTGGTTGATAAGACGTCATTTATGAGCGATGATGTTTTCTGTGCCTAATCAATAACCGTTTCTAATCTCATTTAGCTATATATTCGAATATTATGTATAATGAAATATTTTAAAGAGAGTGAAATTATCGATTTTGAAATCATTCAGTTGAAAAATTTCAAGTGAATTGTTTCAAAATTACAACCACAAATATAATAATAATAATAATATAGAATGCAGTGGAAGATTGCGTTTCACATGATCGTCGTTCAGAAATTCCAAAGTCGCTCGTTGCATTTCGATGGCGCACACGCCTTACACGACGTAAATATAATATAATATAATATTATTATTATATTATTATTGTGTAGCGTGTTTATGACGGTACGAAAGTTTGTTGACACATCTGGTGTCTACTGTCCTGGGTAGACAGCGGCGGCGGTGTTTCGTCTAATAATATAGGATTTTGTTTTGTGTTTAGAAAACACGGTTTTCGAATCGAGCGGGAGACGTCAACCTCTCCAAATAATGAAAAAATTCGCTTCATTTTTTATAACCATAACGTAAACCATATAGGTAGGTAAATGTTGTTATAAACAGGAAGATTCAAAATTTATGTCATAGCCATTTTATCACATAAATATTCAAAATACTGGAAAATATATATGATATGAAAGTTTTTTGATTTAGAAACATGATACATATTTTATAATTTTTTACAATATATTAAGGAGTCAACTTTAGAAACTTAAATGGTTACCTACATTTATTTACAAAAGAAGACATATTTTTAATACATTTTAGTGCTTAAACAACATTAATTAATGCAAAACTATATGCCTGAGAGGTATTTAAAGTTTTAATAAATTTCTGGTGTTGACCGCCAAAAACACCTTTAAAATATTGTAAAAAATTATAAAATTTACTTATAATTTTATAGATGTTTCTAATTAAAAATCTTTCATATTATACATTTTTCTCTATTTTGAATCAATAAAGTGGCCATGACATAATTTTGAATCGCCCTGATATAGTTGAAAATAAAATTATATATTCAACACAAAAATGTACGACATACTTTTTAAGTAAATCCTGTACCGTATCACGTTAGGTATATATCTCTATTAATTTTTTTAAAAACGTTTTGTTTATTTATTACGCTCTAAGTAGGTATTTTCCACATAGGTAATGTAAACAATCGATAATAATAGTAATCTTCCATATTTTTATGCGCACTCCTTCTAATTGTATTCTAATTAATAAGGCATTTAAATAATAAGGCTCGTACATTTTTTTTACACTTTTGCATCCCCCTTCTAATTTTTTTTCCAACTCAAGCACTGCCCAAAACGGCTAAACAACTAAACAAATTCGCTATGTTGTACGTTTGTAAAACGGAGACAACACATATGCGGGTGTGAGATCCTGTTAATCGCGACATTGCAGTGAAGTGGTCGTATAATTTATTTTACAATAAATAATATGACGACGATTATGGAAATTATAGTATTATGTTAACGGCTGTGACGGTTTTGGGTGTCCGTAAAAAGATTCGAACAAATGTCCGACGTGCAGAACAAAATATATAAAAAACACGTGAACAAAAAACGCGCTTCGAGTATTTATAACATAGCTGCCGATTTAACGGAAGAATACGAGGCGGCAGCGGCGTCGGCGGGGAGGTTGGTTTTGTACGCGCTATATTATATTATTTATAATAAAATATTAATAATATTTATGTTCGAATCAATACACCCGCGGCCGATGCGCCTCGCCCGATGTGATGTATTGTTGAGATGACGTGATGTATACATAATATTATTATATTTAGAAGATAGCCGCGTATACCTCGTTTTTTACTTTTCGTGTCATTTATTTTTGTTGCGTACCCTGTTATATATATATATACTTATTGTGTTGGACTACTCGCGTGAAAAGTTAAGCGCACGACTACCTTCGCGAAATTACTTTTTCTCCCCACCCACCCATCCTTTGCCGCTAAAGAGAAAACGTTCAATTTGTGGTCCTGCTGCAGCTGTAGTACGCACAGAAATCAGATAGGTACCAATGTGTATATATTATTAAACAGCTATATACAGTTATTATGACTGTTACGCATTTTTCTTTAAATGCCGTAGTATATATAATACAATAATAATATGATGTACAATCGCGGCCGAATTTCCATGATCGAAAGACGAGTCGTATCAATTTATAGATATAACAATATTACGTAATATTTTTTACATCGTAACGTCATTGTGTTGCGTTCGCCTACAAGTTATTATTATTTTTTTTTTTAACGTGCCGTCAAATGCCTCGTCACCATTGTGGAGAGAATTGCCGTGGCCCGCGGGCGGATATTATTGTTCGTATAAAATAATGTCTAAAACGGGGACCCGCGGAGGTAGGCACGTCGTATTTATATGTATTATATGTATTTTTTTTTTTATATATATAGAGAATCGTATTTACAACGAAATAACAACAACACGACACATATTATATCAGCATAAAGTCGTCAGTTGTTGTGTGTGTGTGTGTGCGCGCGTGCACGCATGTAGCGAACTCGAATTGTTCAGATGTTTATAATAATATTTAGTCTCATACTTCACCCACCTAAAAAAAACCCTATAAAGGCATTCACTGTCATATTTTTAAAACTATAGTTATCATTATTACCCATCATTGGCCCGCGCTCTTTGCTCCTTAAAAAACTCAGAGGCGATCACTCGCTACGCCGTTGGTGTGCGTGTACGTGATGTGTTTTTATTAATCATAAACTAAGTCCGGACATTATATTTAGGTCGATAGTATAAGATAAGTACGCATTATCGCAAATTTTTAATTGGCACATGCATATACCAAGTTCAGTGCGACGGACAACTATTTAGCGGTGTTGATTGATGGTGACGTGAATAGTTATATTATAATATGAAAAGTGACCGTTTCACGAAAAAATGGAGATGGGTGTTTTAATGGTTTACTCGGTTATAATTATTTACGAATACTTTATGTATTTTCATGAATTGGGTTCGGTGTGAGGGTTAGCCATCCACATAAGCATGGAAAAAGTCGGTGGGTGGGTATATAAAAAGTTGTTAGTCGTAGAAAAAATAAAGTTCTTGCCGCCACCGGTGTTAATTATAATATTTACACACAAAGTTATCGTGACGTATACATTGTGCGATATATACATAATAATGTCATCATAATATACACTGTAGTTATTACATAAATACGTATTATACGAGTGCATGACAATGTTCTACAAGTCCAATACATATCATGTTATTGTTGTGATTCTGCACGGCGTGTAATATAATACCCTCAGGGTGGGTGGGGGGGGAGAGACTAACGGGCTTTTGCCCTCCCCAAATCGTCGACTTTGTTACATTTCGGTAATTTTACTACAGTTACTGACCTTAAAATATTATGACACAGAAAAAATTATCAATTATAATTATCGACCGACGATGATGTTGAGGTAGTCGCGAAAACGAAACTCATAAAATACCACATTATTACGATGTGGATTTAACTCGACACAATTAATAAGTATTCGAAATTCTGCGGACTATTTTTAAGGACATACACAGTACTTAAACATTATCAATGTACGTACGACGTAAACATCGAAATTACGAGTGAAAATTAAATGAGAATAATTCTTTTTTCAGATTAAAAGTCCACGTAGAAGATTTGAAACTATGCAGTACTGCAAATAATTTTATTAAATTTACATAATACTATTTTTTAGTTCAGAATTTGTTTAAAATAAAAAAATATATATATGTATTATTTTAAATTTTTAGGTCATAAAAGTATTTTTTGGGTTTTTTTAAGGCATTACATTCCCAGTCCTATATGGTTATATATTATAAATATAAAATTCACTCTGCAGGTATAAGTCATTACAGGTATAATATTCGTATATCAAAATGTCAATTCTATGGTACCTATAATACTTTTGAAGATATTATCCCGCTGGTATAATTGAAGAACAGCCAAAATCGTAGGTATATAATATAGTGTTCCGAATATTTGTGTGCAAATATGATATCGATAAATAATTTCTTTAATTATTTCAATCGAACCAATAAATAGTATAAAATTGCGTGCGAGAATAATATATATTTTGCGATCCGGACGAGCGGGTATTTGTGACAGGGCTAAGAATTAATTAACCGTAGAGAGACTGTTTATTCCGTCCGGCCACCGCAATACTCGATCAAAAATATTATCAATAATAATAATAATAATAATAATATCATCGGTGCAGGAATATAATATTATAATTTATAATGCAATCAAAAGACACACACAAAAAAAAAAATAAATAAATAAAAATAAAAACGAATAGCAAACGTTATTTTTGCGCGCCGCTGGGAAAACTCGCGCGTATCATATAAATCACGAGTTGTCAATTATATTATATTATTTTCATCAGTTGCGGATACTATTAGGTATTATAACGCGTTAAAGATGATTTTTAATGAAAATAATGTTATTTTTATGTTAAATCCCGTTATATCTGCGCGAACGAGCCGCCGTCGTCGTTATAAATCATTAAGCCGTATGGTAGCAGCAAAGACTGTCGAAAGATTATTTGAAGATTATCGTATTTCACGTCCGAAATGTATATTCTTCAGTTTTTTTAAGAATGACAAAATATAAATTTAACCGAAATTTATTCAGACTAGTGAACGAGGTTCAAACTGCAAGTATGTTTAGGAAGCATCATAAACAGCTATTATAATAGGAACATAGATAAGGAAGTACCTGACGCTCTGTTATTATATATTCGAAATCGTGAAAGAAATCATTATCGACTTCATGTAAATTATATTTTCGCACATATACGACTCGTGTGTAATAATATGTTATAATATTATATTTAATACATACAAAACGACGACGGATGGAAAGTATGCAACAGGTGGATTCGATAAGCACGCAAAACGCCATTTTTTCCTTTATAGTATAGTGATGAAATTGTACAAAATTCTGACTTTTGAAATTCTTCAGGGCCAGATCTAATAATCATTAGATTTTTTTTTTATATAAATTATGAAGCATGTCCTGCAATAGCGATACAAACTTAATTTTTTCAGATGAAAATCACCCTTTTATCCGTAAATATTTGAGTAGATGACGTTAATAGCAGTTTAATATTAGAGTAGGTTCAATTAATTTTTTTAATAGTCTTTTAATGTTAAAATTTTGACAAAATTCATTAAAACCACAAACTTTTGTAGTTAAAGAAATATTAATTTTAAATTTGTACAGCTAAAGATTGAAAATTTAACACAAGGTTCCTCGTTAATAATCTGCAGTATCTAACCAAAAAATCAAAAAAAAAAAAAATATATATAAATATATATATTTATAAAAACATGTTTAATAGATATTTTAAGTTAAATTTCGGACGAAATTAGAATATTATATTTAAACGAAGAATAACAACATCTCAGTTGGGTGTTTCGTTATTGAAAAACATTATTCGCGGGCACGTAACTCTTAAAGTATATCATTATATTACATTACATACACACGTTCAAATCCAACACACCGGGCAATAGTGACTCACGCGACACCCACAACTGTACAGCAAAGCTATGGCCGTACCCGTTGCGGGTCCATTCTTTATTTATGTTGACCAAACAGCTATACCTAATCCGTCGAAACGTGTAATATAAATAATAATAATTTAAAAATCCTCGCCTTAGCTGGATACCGTACTCTACATGTAATGGTTCTCGCTCACGTCTTGTTTGCTATAAACAGCGTGTAGATAGGCAGTCGAAACCCGATGAAAATATACGAACAATTAATAAAACCGGGTATGACAAAGGGAAGAGGAAGGGCTTCAACCCTTCAGCACCCTCCCCCCCACTTGCGGCGTACCCCACGACCACACGGCGTATTACACGCGTGCGCGCGTGGGTCTGACTCGAGGTCCGCGACTTGTGGGTGCAGCAGGTGGGTATAATAGGCTTTGTGGACTTTTGACGCGGTATAGCTGCGCCGCGACATGCGTACAATGACGATGCACCCACACAGCGCGAGACGGACGATTGAGCTTTTATGCGAATATCGCACAGTCTATTTAAAATTGTGTTTGAATTTTTTTCGCCGTACGTTTTTTTTCATATTTTTTATTTTACACAAACAACGCGCGCCGCCCGATCCGGCGGTCGCGGCGGGCCGGTGCGAAGTGAAGGATACACGTTATTAAACGTCTCTCTCGGCTGTTGGCTCGAAAACAAAATGCTGTTCCAGGTAAGTGCCGCGGAGCATTCCAACCATATAATTTGTTTCTTTATTTATTTTCGTACACAGCAGCTGCGATATCATAATAATCCATGTTATTATTATAATATACTGCGGAGCGCGTCACCTACGTAAAAACGAGTCCGCCGACTAAAATAATATAATATAATATGTTATTATAATTTATTTTAATTCGCCGTCAATATGAAAACGCTCCACGATGGCATATTAATATAATATTATTGCAGTTAATATATATTATACATTCATATTGTTCGCTGTAAATTCGCTATATTTTATTGCCATGAAGTAATTTTTCACCATTCTGTTATTGTTGTTTTATTTTACCTATTATCACTGATTCGTTATTATTTTATCATTACTATTATCAGTGAATATTTGTAATAATTAAGGTAACGAGTTATTCTCAGTGAGGCCCAGTGATTTTTACTGATATAAACTTAAACAAAAAAATTATATTATTATCGGGATTTGGAACTCCGTGTCGTGTATGTGAGTGGTATTTATTAAGAAACTATTAGCATTTAAGATCTGAATTGATGTAAAAAATTGTTTCATAGTACGTGCCTAAAACTCAAATCCAAAAAAAACTATGTTTCACATATTTTATTGACTTTCGGCGATTTTGCTCACTTAAAGAGTCTGTATATAAGATAATATTGACCTCGAATTTTTTCTCATAAATACCCACCCCCTCCCACCCTCAAAAAAAACACGTGTTATTAAAAATATATAATTTAAAAATAAAGAGCCCTTCTCACCGAGAACCTATACGATCATCTATATTTTGAGTCGTATACTACTTATTTTATAGATTTAATAATTATTTTTTATTGAGTAGGTATAACTCGTAGGTAAGTACACCGTGTTTAACTAAAAATAAAATATTCTGTTTTGGCAGTTAAAAAAAATGTATATTTTTGCATACTTGTATTATTACCATTTTTGAATAGTTACTGTACATTTTTCAAAGTTTATTCAAATATAAATGCATATTAAATTTAAAAAAAAAATTGCATTCACGTATGACTTGCGTTCTATATTTTTTTGCGTATCATGCTGTTTGCACCTATTTCGTCGTCATCGTCTTTTAGTGCATAATACAATTTCGAGCCCTGATTAATAATGCAGTTTTATTATAATGATGATGATGATGATAATGATAATGATGACCATGTCCTCGTCGAACAATCCTTAGTGCGAAGCACTGCAGTCAGGAATTATATAATAATATTATAAACGTTCGATTGATTATAATATAATAATAATATAATATAATATTATTTAAACGACCCACCACCGTCATAAAACACCATAATTATTGTGATATTATCATTATGACGGTGCAGTAGTGCGACGATTATTATATTGTTTTATTTTTAACGCGCGCGCGTGGCGATTTTTCTCCATTATTTCAGCACCTTGTTTAGCGTTTACCGGCTTTGGAGTGGCGCCAGAATTCGGGGACGAAAAAAATTTGTCCGAGAGAAACGATTTCTTCGTTGATATTATTGCCCGAGATGTCTTGAGGACGCGATAAATCAAGATCTGGCCGCAATGCTATACGATGTTACATTCCACCCGCAAAATGTCTCCGGAATAATAACAACGCAATCAATTAGCTCGCGTTACTACTCCATTCTCGAAATTTGAAACAAAAACAGTTTTCACAAGCCGTCCATAATATATAGTATATTTATTTTATAAACACGCGATTATATTATTATTACGATATCAAGGAAATCCACAAACATAATATTATATATACAATGTGTCCCAAGAGTCTCGTATCGTGCCCTTATAGTATCTCCGTGGCAAATCACTATATATTATTTAAATACAGTTTTTTTTTTATTGTTTTGAATATGAAAATTCTATAATCGAATGACTAAAAATCAAAATTTTTTTTTAAAAATTCAAAAATTTATTTTGTATAATTAAGTTTTATGAATTTTCAAGATCGCCATTTTATTGTAGGTTATATTTTTTTAATTTTTTAAAAAAATATATATATACTAATATTGAGTGAAAATCGATTAAGTTAAAGACAGAACATACGTGAATAATTTTAATTATAATTTAAAAAATTGCCATGTATGTATGTATTATTATTATTATAAATCACATTTATAACTGTAACATCATTTTAAGCCACGGCTATTGCTCCATTTCGTAATTTTAGGTTCACTTCACAATATTTAAATTAATACTTAAAATTATAGGACACGGCTATTGTTATTGCTATTAAAGTCAAAAATTGAAATTTTTTTATCTTAGCTTCACTAAAAATTAGATATTTGCAGATTATCATAAAAAAATGTGTATTCCAATCGAAATCGATTAAAGCATGCGATTCGTGTTTTGGTAATTAATATATATTATTGGAAAATTAAAAGCTTAGGTCGCTTCAACTTGGTCGATTTTAAAATGTTAATCAAATTTTTCGTTTTTTGAACTGGTTTGAAGACAATATGATAAAAAAAAAACGGATGTCTTGATAATACAAAAATCACACTTGTATTTTATTGCACTATCGCGAGTGTATTCGCGACGAATGAAATTTCAAAGATCCCCGGGAACGTATTATTATAATACTATCATATGCATTGAAATAACAATATCTAAACGGAAATTTTACCGTGCCCCCAAAAAATTCTGATCGAGCCCGAGGACTCGCGGGAGTACGCTGTCCGTTTACAGCGGCCATTTTTTACGGGTGTTCTCATTATAATATTACGGCCGGTACGAACACCCGAGATTATTATCGTTACGATAGTGCAGGCGGAGAAAATATTATAAAAAACGAACGCAGTCAAAACCAGATAAAACCGTCGTCGACTGCAACGACCGCCGCCACGGCGTCAAGGAGGCGGCGGCGCTCGGGCGTGATGGCGAGGAAAAAAAAACCTCCAATAATTGTAACAGTGCACGCGCGTGATAAATAATTCGTTGGCGAATAATAATTGAATACTAATAATTATTTACCGATCGTTTATGATAATATTATTGTAATACGATAATTGATAGGTACTTTTAATGATACACCTTAACGCCGCGATGCAGTCTGCCAAGGATTACGCGACGGATTATCGTCACAATCCCAACATGATTATTGCTAAGTCACCTGTTGCATGTCGGGGCCGTCCGACCGTCACGGCGGTGTTTGCAAACGCGCGGGGATGTGGTTAAATGAATTATTAATTTTTTTTTTTTCGTACACGATTAGAATATTGTAAATTATGTTTTAAACCAGTTCGTGAGTGATCGATACATTGATATAATATATTATGGACACCGTAGTACACGCGTTACCATCATAATAATGTTACTAGGTATGTATTATATTTTATATTCCGGTTGATTGTTTTATCGAAAAACTATATTGTAGGTACCTACACACCAAACTATTAACGTTTTAGAACGTAAAAATTACATTTTCACTATATTTTTATCGTTATCGCTTTCAAGTCTTTTACTTATAAAATATGACAAAATATACATTTTTAATTCCTTACACCGATAGGCGTTCTTCAACAAAATGTTGAAAAAATATTATTCAAAAACGTAATTGTTATCGAAATGATGAGTGTTAAACGTAAGTAAATGAATCACTTAGCATAATATTTTTATGTATAATCTACACACACACACACACACATATATATATATATATATATATAATCTATGTATATGTAATTTTGTAAGCATGTACTCACTCTATTTTAATATCTAAATTATGCTGTATTAAAATTTTGATTTTCGGAATTTTTAAATACACACGAAGACCATGTTTAAGAAACTTAAAATTTTTTGCATTAATAATAAACTTTTGTTTTTCAAATAAGAACCCCTGTTTTTAATTTTTAATTTTTAAGCAGATATATTTTTGAGAATTTTGATGTATTTAAATCAAAATTCGAACAAGTTGTTTTTGAGTTAAACATGATTTAAAAATGATAATGATAATATAATTTAATATTAATTATTACTATCGAGTAATGATCTATCGATATAAATAATTTGTAAAAATTGTTCAAGTATAATAAATAGTACATAATATAGTGTATATTTTTGTAAATCATTTTTAACGATAATTATTATCTTCGGTATAAATATATTATAACGTCAATTCAGAAACTACTTATTAGAATTTTGATTGAGATACATCAACGTTTTCAAGAAAATTATTCGCAAATAATTTGCAGTAAAAAAGGGGATTTTCATTTTAAAAATAGAAGTTTGTATCGCCATAGGACACTCCTTAAGTAGGTAGTAAAAGAAATATCAGGAATTCGAATAATATGCATAATTTGAGCATAAAAATAGAATCAGCGTGCTTAAAACAATCTCCTTGTGGCTTGTAACTATATTATGGTATATATTATATTCCATTTTACTTGAAACTATTGTACGTAACGGATAGCACGACGACATCGCGATTTCGACAACGGTCACAACAACAACAATAATATTTTAAATAATGGCATAAGCAAGTGCGATATTTCGGACGAATATTGTATTGCACAGTGGTACCTCATTACATCAGAGTCTCAAGATACCAAAAAAAAAAAAAAAAAAAATTCGACATATCGAAACTCCGAGTTACCGAGATAATTTAAAATAATATATATAGAATAGTGTACATGGAAATGTGGCGACGAGTGTGTGTCCTTTGAAAATAATGTTACGAGAATCGCTTTACACGATATCCAAAGACTTCGGACCACCATCGCTGCAGTGGTGATATTATTTTTATCGGTCGAGTGCTCGGCGTCAGCTGCGACCTCACTCCCTTGCTCGCTCGCATTTCCTATTCCATAGCGCCGCGGAACGGAAACGAAACAAAAAAAAAACTAGAAAATTAAAAATTTTCAAAAAACCGCTCGTCCGAATCGAACGCAACAATCACAATAGCAATCGTCACTGCAACAACAACAACATCAATCAAGGATGGTGCGATAGTTCTTATAATATATAAAAGGTACTTTTCGTACGTCGTTAAATAATTATTTTTCATTGCGATATTATATTTTTTTTCCATCGCCACCGTGTCCGTTGATAATTGTTATTGTTATTATTAAAAACCAAAATTAATAACCGATTTAAAAATAAACACAGTAGAAGAAACCGCAAAAATACTATACAAACTATCTAAATCCCTATTGATACCAGCGCTAAATCCCGAAAAAATTTCTGGAAATCCTCTTCGCAGGTTAAAGAGGAAATGGCGTCGTTACTTAAATATAATTAAATTCTAATCAAGTTTAACCAATTCCCCATGTAAAGTACCTCCACTGGGTGGCTACTTTTTCTCATATGTCTCATATATAAATATACAGAGTGCGGCCGAGATATCTACCACAATTTAAAATGCTGTAGCGTCATCTGTGTTCAACCTAGAGAAATAATCTTAGTCTCGTTGGAAAGAAAAAGAAAGGTTTTTTTTTGATATAATCATTTATTGTGTCAACTTGGTAGTTTTAAATATAACGTCATCTAAATGATGACCATGATTTTCACAACAATTGCGCATACGTAAAACGAAATTATCAAAAAATTTTTCTAACATAGTGGTCGGAATCGCTCCAGAATGTTATTTAATTGCCGTTTTAAATTCTTTTAGGTCTTTCGGCTTGTTTTCATAAACTCTTGATTTTAAATATCCGCAAAGAAAATAGTCGCAAGCCGAAAGATCCGGAGAATGCGACGGCCACACAATCAGGGAGTTACTCGAAATTATGTTCCTATTTTTTTTTAAATTTTGTACGGGTGATAATTTAAATCAAAATGAAGAATTCGGCGCACTGTACGATCGGATAAATTCAAATTTTTGGCATGCATTCGGGCGGATCGACAGGGACTTGCTTGAATTGCTGCGCGCACACGAGAAATGGTAGGCGTCGTTCTCACTGACATCGGAAGACCCGGCGGTTTTTTTTTAGCTACTATACCACACTCATGAAAGTTTTTAACCCAGAGGTGTAAAGATTTAATCGTAAAAACGGGAGTTTTAGGCTTTAATTTGAACTCTCTTCGGAAATCGCGCACAGTAAGTGTATACGAATCGTTATTACGAAAAAATCGTTCTACGGCAAACGCGCGTTGTTGCAAAGTCCAGTCACCCATGCTGGCTTGTTACTACGTTGAATAAAACCTTCTTTCTTTTTCTTTGCAACGAGACTAAGATTATTTCTCTAGGTTGAACACAGATGACGCTACAGCATTTTAAAATGTGGTAGATATCTCGGCCGCACCCTGTATATATAATGTGTTTATTGTAATAACTCAATTACAGACTGTTTGTTTTAAAATAAAGTTAAAAAAAAAAAAATTAAAAAATATTACAATAATTATTATGATTTCGTGCGACGTTCGATTCGCGCGTGGTGAGATATCCTTTTCGACGTCCGGTCGACGCGTTTTTAAATGACCGTGAGACGATGACGAATAAACGTAATAAATAATATAATCGTTATATTGACGCCGCCGTGCGTGTACACAATAAACGTCCAATCGCCGACTGTCGGTAATTTCGTTAATATTATTTTTTTTAATCCACTTCAAAAGGCTCGCGTCAATTTAGATGATAATCCGCTCCGTACGCGCGCAACATAATAAAAAAAAGTGTGAACCGGCATTATAGTATACTCGCGGAGATTTTCTTTTTATGTGTAAACGTCAAAATGCATTTCGGGTGGCTGGTACGGGCTGAATACGATGTATAAAATAATAAATTGTCAACGCGATAAAGTAGTGATTCGATTAGCGTTGGTATTGATGTGATCGGTTAACGATAACCGGAGACTGGTATAGGAGCTGATATGGTTACATGGCTGTGGTATACCGCCTCTTACTAACCGCTAGATTCAGCCAGTCAGAGCGTAGACTTTGTTTGCCCGGAAATCACGTTTCACTGCGTGAAGTCGCCTTTAAATCCGCGGTAGTACAAAGGTTATGTAGATAGTTCGTAAACTCAACTGCCGTTTAGGTTATTGGAACTTAACAGACCAAACGCCAGGCCATGGTGAACTATGCCAGTGAGCACCAAAAAGCGGCTCTCGGACTAATATTATCCGCCCCGTATACAAGGGGAAAAAAGTAAAAAATCAATAATATATTATAGTACGTTCTAGTGTTATAATATATAATTTTTGTTCATTGATTTTTACCGACGACAACAGATAATAATATCAAAATGAATGTAAAGCATAATAACTTAATTGCTAATTTTGAAACTTTAAAACGACTGACCGTTTGCCGATATCCATCTACGCCGGCCCCCCTCAATTACTAGTGACCCGATTGGACTTTCTTCTGAGATCCCAACTAACCAAGTCACACCTCAAAATGATAGTGGAAATAGCGTGCAATAATCATATTATACTTTCGATTTCTATCAGTTTAGTCGAGACTTGCCATTCTCCCACTAATTAATTTATAGTATAATTAGTTATTATAGAATATAGACAATAGCAGGATAATATTAGTAGTAATATGGACATTAAAACATTTAATTTTTATATAAAAAAAAAAAAAAAAAAAAAAAAATATAAGATATTTTTTAGTGACACAATTTAACTATTTATTAGATGTGTTATAACAAATTATAAACAAGGAAAAAATGTAAACTCGCCCGCATTCATAAGGTCGTCCTGCGTCCTGCCATAGGTAAAGAAAAAGGATGTACTATAATATATATCGTTACGCTGAGTTCAAAGTAATTTTACAATGTATAATATAATGGTATGATTATCATTCCACAAATAACTATACGTATCTGTGACCTGTTGTCCTGTTTCATACAACATATAATAAATTGAAGATTATTTCATAGTATTATGTTATAGCTGGGAGAGGGGGCATAATAGAGAGATCCCTATTATGTTTCTCAATCAACAGCTAATAGATATAATAATACAACATTTTTGTATTTATTGCTAATATTTATTTCAATATAATCAAAATAGAAAATATAAAAAGACTTTTTATTTTTAGGGGTGCACATTTTAAGAACTCGGAAGTGCATAATTCCCTGTGCATCTCTTTATAGTTGTGCCAATAATGCTTGCACGGAATTACTAAAGCTTTAAATTTTAAACGAGAGCGCGTACAGATGCGTTTACACTTTAATCATAATTATTAATTATTGTTTAGTACAATATTGCTGTACGTACTAATAAGTCGATGTCCTACTGCTGTATCATCCACATGAAACACTCTGCAGCACAGTCGTTGTGTAATATCACGATAAAATATACATAAAATATAAATATTAATCGTATGTATAATAATAAAATATAGGTACGATATATTATTTCTATACGCGCGGCCTATACGTTATAGAGACGGACGCACGCGACAATGCGGCGGGCCAACTTATCAGGACCGGTGCCAGATTTGTCGAAAATATAACGGGTTGATAAATTTATAAAAGTCCAAAAAAAATCGAGCTCAGTGTCTCGTTGCACCACCGGCGACGCGACAGCGGCTGAAAATACTTCGATATGCACAATAATTATCGTATATATATATATATATATATATATATATATATATATTGTTATTATTATTATTATGCATAATACATGTATAAAGAATGTAAACTGAATTTGAATATTTGCAAATTTTTATCGGTAGAGATAATACAGTGGAACCTCGATAAGTTGAACTTAGATCAGTCGAAATGTATTATCCAGTAAGTGGAAAAATTTTATTTTCCTTGAATTTCGACTTATCGAGGTTTCACTGAATTTTAAAAACGATGTGCTTGCCCCTACTGTCTACAGAAAGAGATCTGATTAAATTTTAAAGGGGAGAGGGGCTAAAATCTTTCGATAAAATCGAGCCGATTAGTAACATAGAAAAAAAATATTATTTTAATTTTGAGGGGGCTAAGCCCCCCCCACCACCACCACCGCGCGGACGATTTTCGAATTCTTGCCAAACTCGCGCTTTATAGTGGTGTGACAGTAGCTATTATATATAATATACTGCTGTAATGGTGTGAACCATTTTTGACCATTGTTTTGACGAGAGATAGACAATTTATGGGCATTTTGAGGTTATGAAAATAATTTTCCTCAAATTTTTGAGTAGCTTAAAAGTTATATAGGCTTAAATTTAAATGCGTATTGAAGTCCCACATTATTCATTATTTTATCATCTTTTCGGATCCTAATTCATTTTTATATAAAACTAGCCGTTCCGCCCTGCGTTGCCTGAGCCAAATATTAAGTTGAGATTAACCTGAAATGATTTATATGCATTTAAACCACATAGGTAGACAATCCACTGCATTAGATCACGGACAATATGCGAACAGTAAATTATCAGGTAGGCAATCCATCTGCGGTGGATTGCGGACCCCATGAAGTGCGTTAGTGAGTGAAATTAGAATGAGGTATAAA